>JAQGAV010002116.1:0-17130 GCA_034691345.1 Phasmarhabditis papillosa
TGGAGCAATTGGAGCCAGGTATGGAGCCAATGTTGGTATCGGAGTTGGGCTGACGCAAGCCGGAAGACAGGCCGGCAAGCAAGCCGGTACGCATTGTTTAGCGTTTTGTTGTTGTTGAACCTGTGCCACAGTCTGACTAGCTATACAGGATTGTTCACATTTAGGCTGACAGGTAGGGATGCATTGTGGAGCCACTGGAGCTGGTGGAGCAATTGGAGCCAGGTATGGAGCCAATGTTGGTATCGGAGTTGGGCTGACGCAAGCCGGAAGACAGGCCGGCATGCAAGCCGGGATGCATTGTTTAGCTGGTTGTTGTTGTTGGGGTACCTGAGAAGAAGGAACGTTTATTGGAGCTGAAGCTGCGGTTTGGTTAGTAGCTTTAGGCACGCATACGGGCTCACAGTTAGGTTGGCATTCATCCGGACAGAAGCTAACGTTTATGCGAAGCGGTTGCTGAGTTTTAGTAGGATCTTGTTGATTAGCTGTTAAGTTAGTCGAGTTTGCGAATATTATCTGAACTGAGAATGGTTTAGTAGTGGTGGTTGTGAGAGTGTCCTGCTGTAACGGGAGCGTTTCAGAATCATCTGGATAATCCAGATTTGATTGGGATGGAAGTACAGAAGCGGACATTTGCTGAATACAGCCGGAGTCGCAATCCGGCATACAAGCAGCAAGACATTGCTTATCCACAGTTTCGTGAATATTCGGAATTAGGGTAACAAACTGATTTGAAGCTGGTGGGCTAGGTCCAGCCGCCGGACTTTGGGTTACTGTAGTTGGTGGAGTACTGGGACCCGCACCGACGGTCTGGGTTACGGTAGTTATCGGTGCGGGCGGTATCATTTGATAGCCAGCCAATATATTTGCAGTGGTCTGGTTGCCGCTTTGGACAGTTCCGAACTCCAGGTAGCTGTATTTCGGGATATTCTCCGACTCCACCGAGAATATTCCAGGATTAATGTATGAGGGCGGGGCCAGAGTGCCCTTGACTACATGCTTTTCTAGATTATTCAGATTCGCAGGTGGTTGTGTTACTGTGATAATTGTCTCGGTGGGATTATTCTCCATTTTCTGAATATCTTGGAGTATTTCTTGTACTCGGACACATTTTGGCAAACAGCCAGGCATACATGCCGGTAGACATCTATTATGAAGTGAATTCACGCAGGCTGGGGTACAGTACGGTTGACAGCGTCTCGAACAGAATCTAACTGGTTCTGGGGTTGCTGTAGCCAATAACGTCGCTGTGCTCGGTGGTTTTGAGCTATCCGTAGTCTCTGTATTAGTACAGCTAGGTAGACAGTCCGGTTGACATGGTCTCGAACAGAATTTTAGCGGTTGTTGGGTTAGTGTAGCCGTTAGTGAAACTGTGTCTGTCTGTTGATTAGTGCATGTGATTAGACATTGTGGCATACAGGCTGGGGTGCAGCTTGTTTCGGCGGTTGCGGTGTTATTAGTGCTATCAACATAGGATATTTGAATGTTGAAAGGGGTTTGGGTGCTGGTCTCTACCTGATATTGATTTATACACGAAGGGGTACATGTGGGTTGGCAGGCGGGTGCGCAGCTGACTGGCAGAAGTCCCGGTGTAGCCTGAACAGTGGGTGGAGCAGTAGGCGGAGCTACCGGTGCTGGCAACTGGGCTTGGATGCAGCTGAGCTCGCATTTCGGTAGACATGAGGGTATGCAAGCGGGTGCGGTCTCAATCTGGATCTGTATCTGTTGGGGTAGAGACTGGGCAGTGGAAATACAGGCGGGTTCACAGGTGGGTTGACATTGCGGTATGCAGGTGGCACTGGCGGTGACTATATTCAGCTGGAGTGGTGTTGGTCTTTGTGGCGGCGCTTGAACTGGCGGTGCCGTGACAATGCTGATCTGAGGCTGAGGTATATAGGGACGTTGCGTGGTCGATGGAGGTGATGGTAGCAGTGGTATTGAGGGCATAAGGGTTGGTTGTACCACTTTGGGTACCTGTTGGATTTGTTGGGTTCTATCACAAAGGGTCTCACAGGCTGAGGTACAAGCAGGCTTACAAACGGTCTGATTGGGACAGTTCTGGGTGCATCGGTGACTGCATTTGGTAACACAACCATTCTCCGTGTTGGGATTCTGCTGTACCTGGTTCGGGCTCCTTTGGGCACAACTATTTCCACACTGGTTATCGCAACTGTTGGCACATCCTTTTGCTGGATTTCCTTGTGAGACACATTGACTATGACAAGCTTGTTGACATTTTGTTCCACAATTATTGTCAAAGTAAGAGTCCTTTATATCGATTGTTATTTTAATTGGCGCCGCCGTCGTGGCAGTCGCCGGCGACTGGGCGCAGCCGAATTTGCAAGTATTTTGACAAGTTTTCTGGCAAATGGCCGGCGGTGAACTGGATTTGGCAACGCAAGCGGCCTGACAGACATTCTGGCAGGCGGGTTCGCAAGAATCGCCAGTGGCAGGCGCAGGCGTGGCGGGAGCAGAAGAAATCTGAAAAAGGGCGGAATTAGACAGATATGGTATAAACAGATAGTTTTGTTAATAAGTAACAGCAATAGAGCGGCATAAGTTTAGAACTAGCAGATTTGTATACGAGGTTTATATAGATTACAGGGTTGTCCAGGGCTGGTAAAAAGCTGGCCGGGCCGGCCCGTTTCTCAAATGTTCGTCCCCGGCTCGGCCCGTGAAATTCCGAGCCCTGGAGTAGCCAAAAGGGTCCTGTCTGGCCTAACTTTAAGAAATGACAAAAACTCAGAGTGGTCAAGGGTTGGAATTGAAGACAGACCAGATCAGGTTTTTTGGTAACCTTGTTTTTAGTAGTGGATCTAATATGTAATTCCATAACAGTTATATTCTATCTTAAGACCTAGGTTTCCAGCGCGATATCACAAACGGGGCGCAGTGTTTTAAAAAATAAATTCAATTTTCTATGTCTTTATTACACTGCGCTCCACTCGTCATACCTACCGCGCTGGAAATCTAACGGTATTCCATAATTTTGGTTTACCTTCAACTGCACAGCATGATTTGCAGCTACTCTACATGTTCCTTGACAAGTAGATTCACATTGGCTCTGACATTGTTGGACATTACCGATATTCCTAACACATGAAGGAACACACGCACGTGTACAAGTAGAAGCACAGTTGTATACCTATATAAGAATCTACAAATAAATTATTATTATTAAGTAATATAATCAATAACAAAAAAATACAGCAGTGAGCGGTGTCGCTTGTACCAGTTTTATTTGCCATCATTAGTCTTGGTGCTGACTATATCAAAATTGAACTACATATTACTCGCAGTGTAGCGAGGAATTTGGTAATAATAAATGAGTACTTTGTTATTCGCAAGAATCAGACAAAAACCCAAAGTATTAATGTTTTCAAAACCAACCAAATCTGATCCAGAACAGCTAGACTGACAAGTTTGTCTTTGTTGACACGAACATGATGGTTGATATCCACTAGCATAGAATATAGGGGGCTGATTCTGATTACAATTACAGAAGGAAGGACAGCCACAATTACGCTTAGGACGTTTAGCCTAAAATATTAAGTATTTAAAGGTATCAAATGTTGATTTTCTAAGTTTAAGCTAGAGAAGGTATGGTAAACCAACACCTTACTTATTCCATATTTCGTGCACCCTTAGATTTAAAGTTAGAAAGGAGCCGTCTTTGATCAGAAGATTCGGGAATCTGGAGTCGAAAACTTGTATCAAACAAATACATTGTTATTGTGTAAAGATTTGTTTATTTATATTTTACGAAACACGTGATCACAGATATTTGGAGGATGAAGTGAGACAAAGGGACCATATGGAGCCAGGACTCCATTGCACATGGGGAGCGGAGGCGGCGGATCAGAAATTTGCAAGAATTCTTCCTTCGGGGCGGATTCGAACCATCGACCTCGAGATTATGAGGCAAAGCTTCTATCCACTGGGCCAATCCACGGCAAAATTGTTAAACGAAAATAAAATACTTTTTAAAATTGCTCAAAGTTTTGAATTCCCGCAGGATGAAATCGCTGAAGCTCGGTCTTTAGATCTCTATTAAAGGAATTAAAGATTGCAAATTGTTTTCTGAACCCTTTTTAGCAACAGTTTCTGCTAAAATTTGTGTTTGGTTCCATTCAAAATGATCATTTTGTCGGCTAGAAAGCGCGCTAGACTGCTAATTGCAGTTTGCTCGCAAAATAGAGGCAACCCGATACAAGAAGCAAACTAAACGACACAATTACACACAAAAGGAGCAGCCGAGAGAAAAGCACAGAAATGCAAAGAATAGAAAAATAAAGCTAGATTACTGTATTTAGGAATCGATTGAAGCAATACTTAAATATCAGCTGTAGTTTGTAATGATAGCTAGACTATAGTCTATAACAAAGAAAAGACCTTAGAGCGCGGTGGTATACATAGGCTTTCGCAATTGCGTATTGTCTTTTTCTGGATATTGTACAAAATAAACTAGTACAATGATATTTTTCTGACAACAGACAAACAAATTGCGCATCGAACCATATAATGCAAGTTTAATTTTGCCACAGAACGAGCGATTTTACAAACCTTACACAACACCTCGCACTGCAGTCCTCTTTTTGTTATGGACTATACCATACAATTGAAAGAAAATCGGCTCTTGAAAAGATCACATTTAAAAATTATGAGTAAGTAGTTCATCATTTACAATGGATTCAGATGTAGTAAGCGTCTACTACTAAAAATGCTATGAACCATTTGACCCTGGGTTCCTAGCCAAAATTTACTATCCATTTCCTTCTCCATTTACCGTTTGCTATTGTTCTTACAGTGCATGTAGCTGTTCACACTTGTTTGTTAATCGTCTTCTTTTTAGGATTAAAAGGTCTCGCCGCGATTGTTCGGTGAAAGGATTACTGTAGGATTACGGTATTAGAACTGTCGCATTAGAAACGTTCAAAGAGTTTCTGAAATATGCAAACAGAAAAATATTTGAGCAAAGAATTAGTTAAACAATAGAAAATTGGTGTTCAGAATTCGTATTTTGAACAATGATAAGTTTGCAAGAATCTTATTGAATATATATATTCTGTATCATGCGCTTCTTTTCCAGCGCATTTTCTTAGAGAGAAGCGATGTTCTATGAAAATATATGGAAAGAACCCGGTTGTAAAAAATATCCCAGCCGCCGCTCAATTTTCGGCCCCGGCCCATGAAATGCCCGGCCCCGAATCAAACACCATAGCAAAGTACCCAGAGGGCGGAGAATTATGTCTTCGGATGGATCTATCTAAGTTATGAGGCGAAGTTTCTTAACACTAGGCCACCGAGGCACCTTCCTAATTCCAAAAACCGGTTAGATTCACAAGTTGACTTTGTTCAGGTCCGCTATGTAACATTTTGCTCCCTTCGAATTTATAGAACTCTTCACAATTGCAACAGTTTCCATATGTTATTGGCTGAATTGCGCGTGCCTAACCGCTTGAACCGGGCGGTTTCAACAACTTTTAAATGACTTGCGAGGCGCGCGCATTCTATTTGCGCAGTGTTCGCACACTGAACGCGCGCGAGCAGAGCGCAGTCTTTCTCAAAGAATTTTGAAACTAAAATACAAAGAAACGAGGCGGATGACTAAAGGAAAGGTTAAGTGGAACAGACTGGATGAATAGACCACACGCAGAGTTTGGAGCGTTGAAGCTTAAGAAGTTAGGAGTATCCACCGGCCGAGCCCTGAGAAAAATCAGGGGGCTGGGGCCGGGCCGGGCTTAGAAACTAAAGAAAACGATTTAGATTAATGAACTTTTGAGCTTTGTAGTTTAGAAAGAGAATCCTGATTAGAGCTTCTTAAGCTTTAACCGGCAATGTAGTGTTAAATATATATCTCGCTAAAAATGGCTCCGAAAGTTTTCGTAAACTGAAAATAAAAGCAACGTAACCTGTAGTATAATTGCCCAACTGATAAAATGTCGGCAATTATGGGCGAAACCTTTTATCTTTATAAGTATTAGAATTTGTTTTGTTTATTTTTACTATTAACATTTGGAATTCGGTATTTATATCTATTTACTCAAAAATACGCAACTACTATACCAGCTTGTGAAATAAATAGGAAAGCAACAATCCTAAAAAGAAATCTCACATCCTTTAAAAGAAACCAAATTTACAATCGCCGCCTCTGCTCCCCTGGTGCTGTGCAATAGGGTCCTGGCTCCCTATGGTGTCTTCGTCTCACTTCATCCTCCAAATATCTGTGATCTCGTCTTTCGTAAAATATGAATAAACAATCTTCTACAATATATTTCTAAGGATTTCCATATTCTCCCACATTTTCCTGTATCCTTCCGTTTTAATTGCTTTTATCCCCCCTGATTACCCCTCTATTTGTATACTTTTTCTCGCTATTTGAGTGTGATTCAAGGACTGTCCGACTCTCCAAAGAGGTGGCTCTCGGCTGGATAGACCACCCTGTTGTTTTAGAGCGCGATATCTGCTGCGAACAGCCACAGCTGGATACAGAAAACCTGTCTAGAGTTCTTAGCTCTATTGCTAAATAGAAGGACAAATTAGAAAAGACTACTTCAACTAGGGCTAACTAGTGATAGAATTATAAGGTAACAGATGATGAAATTAATAGGTAAAACTTATTTGTGCTCAATAGTTAGAAATTCATATTATGAAGTATGAAAGAACTGTCTACTACTACGTGGTCGTAGAATAGAAAGCCCGGGTAGTTTTTAGCCTGCCCGGGCAACAAGACTCAACTGCTCGGGCATCTAAAAATGCCAGGGCACCCACCCGGGCGTTTGTATGCTACGGTCACAGGAAACGTAAAAAATACTCCTAAAACTTGAAAGACAGAAAACTAATAACTATGTTTATTTTGCGATACCAATTTCTCGAGATTATATTGCCTAACTATCAATCCACTAATCATAAGTGAGATATTTGCCTACTTTATAAATTGTTTTTAAAGTTTACAAACTAATTTTAAATGTACTCCTAATGATTACAGTCCTTTGATATCCTAAAATGTTCACTCTATCCACGGCTGAGAATCTAACGGGCCGGCCAGGGCCGACTTTTTGGGAAATCGGCACGGGCGACGGGCGGGGCCCAAAATTTAAGAAACGGGTAGGCCCGGGGGGCCTTTTCCCAGCCCTGACTGTATCATTCTATAGGCCCACACAGTAGCTCCCTATTGCCTACTGCGGGCACTATAGTTCTATGTTAAACAAACAAATATTACGAAGGAATCAAAAAGGAACGGTATGCCAAGAACAGTAGATTAGTACAGTATGATATATTTATACTTTAATTGTTATACCTTAATTAAACTTTTATTCATTGTTATAAATATGATATTACAGTTTTTCTCGCACAAAAATATGAATTATCATTGTCAGCAGCTAGAAAAAGTTCTGTATCACTTGGAAGTATTGATTTTAGTCCAGATCATCCAGCGGGCCGGGCTGGGCCCAATATGTGGGTGAAAAGCCACCAAATAGTTTACAAAAGGAATTTATAACGTGGAATCATTATTGTTTAGTAAAGTAGTAAAATATAGATATAAATGACGGGCCGGTTCGGGGCCCAGGTAGGATGGTCTATTTTAGTCTTTGTAGTTTGTCTAATAACTATTATATTTATTAATAGGAGGTGTAACCAAGAGATGTTCTATTATAGTCGCTTGCAATGGGTACGAACTGCAAACTATTTACAGTTCATTAGAGTAATTAGAGCAAATTTAGAGCAAGAATATGCTCTAATTATATTTTATTAGACCTTTAACTGCAAGCGATTAGTCAGCCGACTATAGTATGGTTCATACCTTTTGCGAAACACGGAATCACAAGAGATGTGAGACCTAGGAATATTAGGAAGAGCGAAATAAATAGGAACAAGGTTTACAAGAAAACAAACTGTTTCCATTAACAACTACGTTTTTGCAGCTACTTTTGGTTACAATTCCTCTTTCCTCAATCCACTGTAATATCATTTTCCTAGTGTGTGCTTATATGTGTGCGCGAAGTATTAGAAGCGAGCGAGTGAGACTCAAAAGGAAATCTAAAGAATACAATGATAAGATACGGATTACAATTGTTATAGCATCAAACTTATTAAAAAACAGAAAAAGGCAAAATATATTCTGAATTGAGAGCTACACCGGTGGTGCTTAACCAGTGGCCGTAGTATAGGAACGCCCGGGTGGGTGCCCGGGCAGGCTAACAACTGCCCGGGCACCCGCCCGGGCGTTTCTATACTACGGCCACATGGTAATCTGCTGGAAATCTATATATTTGATATTTAAAATCTTCAGTTAGTCTTTAGTAGTATTAGGACAATTACTGCTGTAAAACATCTTGCGCATTTTTTCCAGAAAAATAAAATAGTTCTCTCAAAACTTCAATTTTAGCTTGAAGCTACGTTTCTTTATTCTGTTTCAGACAGTGTTCATAGGGTCCCCCGTCTCAAAAGGTTATTTTGAGTGAAACAGAATAAATACGCAATTGTTTGCTAGAGACCCGTGTCTAAATGTGGTCAGCGGTGTTAAAATAACAAAGAAAAGTTGAGCAGCAGCAAAATATGAACGGCTTACTCCGATTAAAAAAGTAGCTTTTGCCAATAGAAATCTTCCGTAAAACAGTACGAACAAATTAGTTATTGGTTAATCTACAAAAACACACGTAATTCAGCATACCAAATTCTACTGTTTCTACAAAAGTCTGTATAAGAGTTAGGTTTCCCCTGCGGTACCCTCGAGAACAGCGGTGTTATATAAAAATGATGAAAAACAGAGATTATGAGCTTATTCTTCAAAAGTCCACTCATTATAACCTAACACTGCCTATCCGGGATACCGCGCTGCAAACCTAGCTCTTGCTACAGACTATATTCAACTTATGATTACTTTATAAACCATTCGCCCACAAATTTAATAAAATAAACTAAAAAACTGACCGCCTCAACAACTCCAAATAACAAAAGACACAAAACTAAAAGTTTCATAGTAGCTAATAGAATAAACTGAACTCCTTGTTGTTCCGAGCTGGCTCCTTAGGTTCCTTGGATACTTCTGGATGCTCGTGAAGTGTTGTTGTTTGCTGGAGAAGGGCGTTAACGACTATGATTTGAGGGGGGTCAAAGAGGGCTGTGTGATTGTCCGAAATGAGGGGGCGGAGTCTGGAGCAACAAGCCTCACCTTGAAATGAGCAACAAAACCATCAAGGGGAGGGGTCAGACTAGACCAGAAGACTGCCTAGAAGGAGTGCCAAAACCGGGAAGATTAAAATAGAAACATTTATCATAGGGTCGAGTGATAGTCGGATGTTTAAGAAAAGTGGCGAAAAAGAAATAGCCTTATGGGAAAAGGCCAGGTCTGGGAAAAGGCCGGCCCGTTTCTCAAATTTTCTGCCCCTTCCCGCCCCAGCCCGGGCCGAATTCCCAAAAAGTCGGCGCCGACCGTCAAATTCCCAGCCCTAATGGAGATAGTTATTTGGAACTAGGTTGCAGAAACGGTGCAGTTAAAGATATCCCGTTTTACCGCTTCATTTTCTTTATTTGGTTTACTGGTTTATCCTTTTATCGACTGTTTTTTCTAAAAGTCTCACCAAACGATCACCCTAGTTGGAATGTACCAAATCAGTCAATAATAGTACTTTTGAACTCAGCACCTTTCTCTAAACATACTACAGTAAACCAACTTAAGAGAACCAAAATGAAGAATCATATAAAATTTTCATTTTCTTTATTTTTTCCCTTTTTTACATATTTCTGAATAGCTTTTTCTGCTGAATAGTGTACCGTGAATTTAAGATACGTCTGATTAAAATATATTTTGTACAACTCTGTATTAAAATATAAGAAAAAACTATTATAAATATCACAAAATGGTTAAACGCAGCCAATTCGAAAACAAATTAACCATATAAAGTGTTATGATGACTATAATGGGCTTTCAAGAGTGACCACTGCATTGTTCCTTGTACAAATAGTAGTATTTTGCAGAATTTATTTACAAAAATACAATTAATATTGTGTTTCTATAAAATCAAATATGGTCATCTGATTTTTGCGAGAATATTTTAAGGCCAAAATTTCCAAACGGCGAACGCCAACTATATAAGCGGCGGTATTAAACAAAAATTATTGTTCTTTTGAAGGGAATGCTCCAATCCACTGATTTGAGTTACTATTTGAGTTTATATAACTTCGCTGCTCTCCAGGACACTGCCCTAGAAAGGTAGTTTTGATACACACTATAGTATTCGAACGATGGTTATATATTTACTGGCTATGGAAAGAATGGTACCAAAAGAATTATAAGTTGTAATATTTCATAGGTCGGGGGCTCGGGAGGAAGGATTGTGGCGCTGGAGGCATTCTCAATCTCCTCATGTTGTTTGGAAAAATAAAATAAAATAAACGTATCTAAATAGTACAATGTTAACATGTTTTATATTATTTTTAGATGGGATATTGATAAAGGTTATATTTATATTATATTTAATTTATATTATATTTATATTATTCTTTTCTAAAACCATTCTTAACATTTTCCTCCCGTCCTTTGTTTCAAATGATACATTCTCAATAGGATTGAATTAGTGTTCGTTCGGGGTTTTGAAAAACAAACGAACTGAAGTGGCTGTTTCGAGCATCGCAGGGGTTGGGGGGGGGGGGGGAGGTGCACCCTACCTATTTGAGGTCTCTTTAAAATGAATCGGGCCCAGCAATTATGATAGAAAACAAGAGAACCAACAACACTTAACAGAATCTCATGTAAATAGAGCTAATGATGGATAAGCGCAGCTCTTGTAGGAGCTATTCTTAGCTAACATGGAGCTCGGAGCAAAAAAAATGATTAGGAATCTAATTGTTGCAAGAAGCAGGCAAACACCTTTTAATAAAAGCTATAGAGTAATTATATGTTTAATATAGTCTGCGTAAAGAACTTAGTTTACATAGCAGTATGCTGAGGCAAAGACGGTGTTGTATAAGAACAAATGTATTTTTGAGGAAAAGGCTTCTAGTCAACCGATTTTCCGTTTTCAATTTGTTGAACTTAATTTTCTGGTTTCATGTCTTTTAATATTAAATTGTGGCCAAATTGTCTATATAGTCGGATTCAAAAGTAATACGGCCGTGTTAATAAGCAGGAGTGTTACAATATTTTGTCTGAGTAAGGCAGAGCGAAAGCAATTTTGCAATCTGCTGATATCGTGCGCGTAGAATGCCAGCAGGCGCAGTGTTAAAAATGACACAAATACGACGCATACACGGCCTCATTACTTTTGAATCTGACTATATAAATTATATAATATAACCATTCATTTACTTTCTTTTGTTTTTGGGTGGATTTGTGCGATTCGGTTAGGCTTGACTAGATATCGTAGATAATATATATAGTAAATAGTTAGTCATAGAGTTTTTAGTTTAACTTTAAAAAAATATTTATTATTGAAAAACAAGAAAAACAAGAATATCTGCTATAACAACTGATAAAGGTGATTTTCCATGAATTACCATAGTTTGCCCCTTAACTTGGTACCGCTTTGGCAAAATCTCATGTTTTTGGAAACGGCAAACACAATCTAAATATTTAATAATCATAAATAAAATCGACAATTCACCATGACCTCAAAAGTCAACCCCTATTATATACAACGATACAATGCATGTTATTAATATGCCTTAATAATAATAATAATTATTATTATTAATAAGCCTTATAGGCAATAAATAAATATAAATTAAAGTGTTTTTATATCAAAAAGTACTAAAGTGTTAGTAAACTTATGATATAAAGAATAACTACTATGGGCTTGGCTTTTGAAAAGCTATTCAATACTATTGGGAGGTCCAGGATAATATAGTTTGTATCAAGAGATAGGTTTCCAGCGCGGTATCATATGGAGCAGCGGAAATAAATATAAATGAATGGAAAATGGATTGGGAGCCTTTTCTTCAAAAGTACACACATTTTTACATTACACCGCTTCTTCCCAAGAATACTGTGCTTAAAACATAGATCTTAATACAAACTATATATAAATAGGTGTTTACTGGCCGTTTACTAGCCGTTTACTGGCTATTATCCGTTTACTGGCTATTTTGGCCAGTTCGGTTCGAGCTTGCAGAGGGTTGCTTCTTATGTTTTCTTCTTCTTAGTTTAGCTTGACAGACAGGGTAACAAGTAGTTTGACAAGCAGCCAGACACTGGGGGCCGGCCAAAGAGTTAACGCCACATTGGTGATCGCATTGAACCTGAAAGCCGATAAATATGAGGGGGGGGGGGGGCTGGCATCGAATATTAATCTTTTTGTCTACTAGTTTTATTTTGTATCATGTCCAGAAAAAGACAAATAAGCAATTGCGGAAGCCTATGTATACCATCGTGATCTGAGGTCTTTTGTTTGTTATAGACTATATCTTTCGAAAAGTTCGGTTTTTTCACCGACCATTTATTCTAAAGTTGAATTCAGAAGCAAAGAGACCGTGTTTAATAGTAAGGCTCATTTCTTATTCTTTACTCTTCAATGTTTGCTAAATCCGCAACTTTCTCATAAAATTAAGCAGACGACACGGCCACTCTACGCTTGAAACAGACTATGATATGCTATTATAATGCTAGTAGCCATTTAGTTGCATTTCTTACCGAGCATTCATTCTGACATCTCTGTGAGATAGCTGCTAAAAGTGCCGGTGCTTCTGTCTGTATTGGTACTACTACAGCTGCTGAAGGTGGCGGCGGAGCCTGAAATTCCATTTGCGTCAGATGATTGAAAAGAAACTGAAAATAAAGTTATGAAGGGATAGAGAGGGATAAGACCATCAACAGAAGGATGTTTGGCAGACCGCTAATATCTTTTTTTAAGTTTGACTGTAAAATACTAATATAATTTTTGTGATATATGGGTTTTCAACACGTTATCCTGGAAAAAGCGGTGTTATAGACTGGCAAATCAGTGGATAAGGAACTTTATTCAAAAGTACATTCATTTTTATTCAACACCGCTTTATGTTCCCATGATTATAGTGCGATTCAAAACGAATAATGGGGTACCACCTCCGTATTTTTTGGATTTTTAACACCGCGCCTGCAGGCAAATTGCACGCGCGTACTTGCAAAGTACAATATTGAACGGAGAGTAGCCGCCAAATGCTGGCGCGGTGCTCGCAAAAGGGGCTCAGGCGAGCGTTGAATTATTTACTCTCCATCATTATTCTTGGCGCGTACTATAGCAATACTAAATATCTTTCGTAATTATTCATTTCCTTTCACTAGCTTACCGGAACAGGTGATGGTGGTGGAGGTGGGGGTGGAGCAGTCATTACAAAGTGTCCATGAGTATCAGAAGGTAGCAGAAGGAGAATCTCATTCTAGAAGAATTGATAAAGTTATTTGTCAGACTACTCAGAAGTTGGTCCGGCCGGGCCGAAGTTAAGCAATTTCCAGGCTGACCGATTCGGATCGGCCTTGGAGTCTGCTATTTATTACTCTGTTTTTTAGAAAGGTTGTCTTGGACACCATGAAACTAACAAGGGAAGGTCACGAAGCCGTCGCCACCAATCACAACGACACTCTGCTAGGCCTATGGGGGACCAACTAAGAGTTCAAAACCGTTTTTAAATTTTGCAACGGACCCCGTAGGGCTGAGCTACGGAGGTTTAAAAATTCATCTGCTTATCTTAGCATAGCCATTTACTTGTAGCCTATTAGAAGGATGATTTTACGAATTTTCAAACGTACGTAGCTCGGTCCTACGGGCTCCGTTGCAAAATACGGGGTCCTCTTAGTTGGTCCCCTATGGCCCTAGCATAGTGTGGTTGCAATTGGTGGGGACGGCTTCGCGGCCTTCGGTCGAAGAATTTTAGTTTTTATTATTCTAAAAGATGGCATCTACTAACCTGAACACATTGAGTAGTACAAGCTGGCATACAAGATGGGAAACATAACGGTGCTGGCACAGTTCCAGATAACAAGAAGTGTGGAGGAGCTGGAGCTACCGGAGTAGGCATTGGTCCTTGCACGATGCTTACTGTAGGTCCAGTCTTCTTCGCTACGAGACCGCAAGTTTCAATACAGGCGGGATTACAGTTTATGGTGCATTCCTTGGTGGTTATGCCGGAACCTCTGGAAATAAAATATTAGATGTTTACATAATATTTAAAGTAAACATCGATTTTTGCAACTAGTTCAGCCTTTGGCTTACAATTAGCTGTTTTAGAAAAAGGCAACAATGTATGAACACTTCGAATAGATTTTACGGATGCGTAGCCGAGTGAGTAGTAACTTTGTCGTATAAGCTCGAGGTCGAAGATGCGAATCCCCTCGAAGACAGAATCCTCAACAGCCTAGGTGCTTTGATATGGAGTTCCCGCTTTCTGAAGTTCGTTCGATTCACAACTTGTCCAAAAATCATTAGCCTTGGGTTTCGAAAAACGAATAAAGACACTTTTACTTTCGTTCGATGATTTCAAAATAAAACCTTAGACTCACATGCATACTCTTAAACAAGTATCCGAACAGGTCTTCTGACATTCTCCGGAGTTTGCTGCTTTTCCGTCTAAGACCTGACCGAGTACCTTTAGAGCCGGTTTAAATGCAGTACAGGCAAAGGCACAATCGGGCATACATTCAGCAGCACACATCTAATGTATAATATTATTATAGAAAAAGAAATTGTAAAATATTATCAAGGAGCAGGGAAGGAAAGGCCCGTTTTCCAAATGATCGGCTCCGGGCCGGCCCTTAGAATTCCCAAACTGATCGGGCAAGAGGTTTTCAATTGTTCAATGTTTCAAGAAACCTGCTATAGTCAGATTCAAAAATAGTGATGTCGTGTATGTTGCGTAGTTCGTCATTTTTAACACTGCACCAGCTAGCGTTATTCGCGCGCGATATCAGCAGATTGCAAACTTGCTTTCACTCTGCCTTACTTATACAAAATATTGCAATACTGCTTATTAACGCGGCCGTATTGCTTTTGAATCCGACTATACTTTCGCTGTATATTATGCCTTTCTTCAGACGAAATTGACAAATTGACTCCCATATTATATATCTATCTATAGTCGGCGGACAAACTTAATTCAAGTTAAAGGTCTGATTGGGAACTTTGAAAGGCTCCAAATAGTTATATTCATCGATATAAATTATTTGTTTCAGAAAAATAAGTTACATGTGGTGTTGTACATTTCAATTTTGACTATTCCGCGTTTTCGCGCGCCATTGCTCGGCCGCGCCCTAATAAAATTTTCAGTCTGTACCATACACCCTTGCATAAGGCTTGGCCGCTGACTATATAGATATGAACCTTGAAACAACTCTGTAGCTCAACATCAATTTAACGACTTAAAATAAAAGATGTGTATGTATTGAACTGAATCATTACCGTAGAAGTATGGGCTGGGAAAGGCCGGCCGGGTCGTCCCGTTTCTCTAATTTTCGGCCCTGGCCCGGTCGGGCCGTCAAGTTCCCAGACCTGGTAGAAGTAATTACCATTTGTTTATAACTTACAGGTGCCGGTGTTGGCAATGTGTTTAGATAGACTAGGGTCGGTCTTGGAGCTACATGAGGAGGTGGTGGAGGCAGAAGTTGTGGGGGTGGAAGCTAGAAGGAAACTAAGCCATTAAAGGACTAACTAGATAGAAGGTACTGTAGCTTATTATAGTATTATACTAGACTAGAAAGCTCTAAGAAAGCTCTATAAGAGATAAAGTACTAAAAGTAGATCAAATAATTGTACACGGCATTAAACTGTGTTATTCAAGAATAAAGAGTCCACTGCGTATTTTAATTAGACAATTGCGTATATAGCCAACTTTCAAGGGAACATCGTTGCGAAATCTTTCCGAAGTTCTTAACACGGCTTCTTTACTTTTGAATTCGACTATATTCTTTAGTTAATCAATAGAATTAATAAATAACAAATAGAACTACACCTTAACACTTCGGATAGATAAGATGAACTAACGGTTAAAATATTACTGCTAACATAATTACAGATTAATTCAAAAGTAATATCGCCGTGTAGGCTGCGTATTTCGTCATTTTTAACCCATTTTATTAACATGGCCGTATCACTTTTGAATCCGACTATAATACCTTCTAATTCGGAAAAGCAGCCCTTACTAAGTGTGGTAAGAGATACGAGATCAAGATTTATAATGAACTGTTAACAGATCTCGTTGAAAATGGATGTAAAACTATTCTAAACGTTAAAATTGTCCCAAAATATGCAATTGACACCACTCATTACTTTTGCAGAATGCCAGAAAACTGAACCATCAACCTGTTTCAAAGGAGATTGTAAAACTTTAACTTCAAAATATAGTCGGTGGACTAATCGCCTGCAATGGGTTACGGTACGAACTGCAAATTTATTAGATCATATTAGAGCAAATGTGTGCTCTAATTCAAATTTCTTGGAACAAGCGAATAGTCCGCCGACTGTGTTCTAACACTCTTGGTTTTACAGTCGTTGTTAAAGAGCATTTCTGTAAACTAACTAGAGTCTGATTCAAGATGAATAAGGTAGTGTAACATGCGTATTTTTAGTATTTTAAGGAAATTTTGTGTAGATTTTTTCGAATACTTTCAGAGCCATTTTCAACGAGATTCTTTGTTTAACACTCCATTATTATTCTTGAATAGAACTATAGAACTTTTACTTACCGGTGCTGCAATTGCGTTTAATTTACTAGGAATAATAAACTTGTATTCGCTGATTGTGTTTCCTCTATTGGTGGCATCGCTTTTACTACATGAGAACTTACACGCCTCGGCGCAAACCTGAAATAACGTTAATAACTTTTGAAAGTATAAACTTTTTACAGTAAGTCAATTTATTCATTAGCTCATCTGACAAATCAAACTCTGTGTAATGCCAAAATACTAAATTTGTCCAGTAAATGAACTATGTGAAGGCAAGGATTGCCAAACTGGCATGGCCTTGCCTTGCCTAGGCAAGAATTCTAATGATTCAGAGAGCTGGATTGGACCGAAGTTGGCCTGGACTGACCAGTGTCACCTTTAATATAGTCTATAACAAACAAAAGACCACAGAGCGCGGTGCTCTACGCAGGCTTCCGCAATTGCGTATTTGTCTTTTTCTGGATATGATACAAAATAAAACTAGTACAATAATATTTTTC
>JAQGAV010002117.1:0-17118 GCA_034691345.1 Phasmarhabditis papillosa
TTCCGGAAATAAAATTTTATTCCGACTTCCGACTTCCGACTTCCGAAAATAAAAATTTCACTTCCGGACAACCCTGGTCATAATGTTACGTGAAGTTATCAAGAGGTCAGGGTTCGATCCCGTCCGAGGCATAATTTTTTGCCAATTTTATCTGACCATTGTGTAGTGGTATAATGAATATATTTTACTTTTATATACCGAATAACATTCAAAAATTCACAAAAAAAGTGTGAAAATATCGATTTTTGGGGGCGTGGCAAAGACAAGCTGGCTTTTGCTGGCCTGGCCTGGCCTGTGAAACCTGGAAAATATGAGGCTAGCCCAGGCCAGATTAACAGATCTGAGCCAGGCTATGAACCTAGGATCGATTGAAAACATTCAGATTCTATATCCTTGTGGAAAGCAGAGCTGTTAATCCCAGCCTACTTTTTTGCACCTGGGCCGGGGCAGGCCGGTTTTCAAAGCTTTTTCTTCAAGATCCTGGTTTTTCAGGAATTAATAAACAAATTTGGTGTATTTTTAAAATTTTTCTTTTTGAATTAACCATTTCTCATCACAAGGAACTCATTGAAAAATAACAAAACCTAATGGTTCGGGGTGGATTCGAACCCGCGACCTCTCATTCCATAGTAAAGGTTCAACATTTACCTTATTAACTACAGGCGGCTGACTGCCCGGCCCGGCCCAAGATTTGGAACACATGCCGGGCCGGGCCGGCCGGTTTAACAGCTCTGGTGGAAAGGATAGTCGACGGCAAATCTTTCGGTTTCACGTGGTTGCGTACCACGTTTCTATTACGACGACCATATTCAAAATGAAGATCTCTATCGACGTCGACTATACACAAAATGGTGAATACAATTACGGTAATATTAATAATAACTAATATTACTGTGGTCTGCAATGCCCATTTGGGTCCCGCAACGAAGCTACAGTATCGCGCCCGCCGGCTAGGAATTGCACACTGGACGAAGATTGGCCCACAATGGTTGACGTGTGACGTCACGATCGGGATGTTCGGTTGCTGTTCAGTTACCAGTCGATACGTTCGGGACGTTCGGAAAGATTAACCCTTTGTTGTATATGTTCTAACCCATTCTGTACATAAATCTCTAATCTCTATCTCTCTTTTAAATCTTGAGTTGGGAAACCTATAACGAAACTTGAAGGCGAGCTTTCTATCATCCTTGAACCACCGAGGCTCTGATATTGTCAACGTAGCTAGTCTAATTGGGGTCTAATTGTGATCCTAAAAAGGCTATCTACGCTGAACAACATTAATATTAATAATATATTTGAACTAAAAATCGCTATTTAGTCAACTTTAAAAAAGCTAAATTTGATGAAATTTTGTGAAATGATTTTGTAGTAATTAAATCCAGACGTCGGGGCAGACTTTTGCAAGTAGATGAGTTGAAAACGTTGACGGTAATGTTATATACTATTTGTTGTGAGATAATATACGTCTATTATTTTTGTTGTATTTAGTTTATCTGATTGTTTTTGTTTTGCTAACAGTTGGTACACCGGAACCTGCATTCTCAGGTATTAGTATGTATAATTCCAGAGCTTCTTTTACGATCCGGGGCATAGTTTCGTTTGCTTTTGAATTACTTTGTGTAACTTTTTAAAATATAAAGTATTATTTTGAATTGTTAGTTACTATAGCATGTAGCAAGAGCTGTGTTCTTGGTCCAATATTCTGGAGAGTGACGCTGTTAGGTTAAGATGAATGTACTTTTGAAGAAGTACCCACTGATATTCCATTTATTGTTATATAACATCACTTCTCTTTAGGATATTCCTTAGAAACCTAGCTCCTCAAATAGACTATATATCTCAGAAGATGCCTTTAGTAAAATACGGGTTCTCTAGAAAAGTACGTTTTTTCAATATAAATTGTTGGATCTCAAGGATTTGAAGCTTTAGAAAGGAAAGTCTATTAAGTCAGACATCAGCTTTAAGGAAGTAAATTCAACAAAAGCTAGCAGAATATTATGTATTTCTGAGGAAATTGTACGGCAATCGCAATTATTATTGAACTTTTGCTCACATGCTCATTTTGACTTTCTAAAACCTTCTTGGGTGTTATTGCTACGTAAACGCAGTGAAGCGTGTGGGGTAGTAGAACCTTAAATTATTGAATTTAGAATTAAACTTAATTCAGAATATCTAGTTATGCTCGCATGTTTTATTGCCACATAAAGCTCTTTAAACTTGTTCTTATCTTATTTCATCTAGTCACTAGGGATGCTTCGAGTTTCTCAGAGAAATATCAAGCAGTTTGTTAACTAAATTATATAAAATTATATTTTCAAAAAACCTGTCCTCTTCATGTTTTACCGTGCCCCTTTTTAAAGATAAACATATCTAACCGTTTAAAAGATTAAAAGATGTTATATATTTAAAGTTATTTGTCATTCTGTTTTTATCTCTGATCTTGAGCAATCAATCTCATCTTAGACACATGTGCCAACACACAAAAAGCAACAGAATTGGAATAGACGGTGAAACAATAGACTCATTTATTACGGAAATAATATCAACTATTAAAGCTAGAATGTGTGATATAATATATATTCTGTAGCAAGAGCTAGGATTCCGGCGCATTATCCTGTAGTAGCGGTGTTATATAATTATGATAGGAAAATCGATGAAGTCTTTTCTAAAAAAGTAGACTGATATGGAGAATACAGCGCTAAAAACCTAGCTTCTGATGTAGACTATTGTTTGTTGCAAACGTAGATTGATTGCATTGTACAGTAGAAGAAGTGGTATGAAGAATAGTTCTATGAACTTTCTTAAGTTAAGAAACCCAAATTTAAAATAGCATATATATTATTTTTAATACATTTAAGTTTCAACATTTTCTAACTTTTCATCCGTTTTAAAGTTCGAAGAGCTTCGTCATTTTTACTTCACGTAGCCTATAATTGGCCTCCATATTTGACAAAACCGCCTTTCAAAAATGTTTGCGAACTTTTTGTTATTCGTTGAATGCAGAAGTCTGTTTTTCAATATAAATTCAATCTAAAAGCTCAATTTTGAATATTTGTTAGTTTTTTAGTCGCAGTATCAAAAATCGTAGCTGTAGACTATAGAGAATCTTTCTGTCCGTAGAATATTTCCAAAACTTGAAAATTAAATAACAGCATTTTTTACGCAGTTCATAGTTTACGGTATGAACCGTTTATAAAATCATTATTTTATAAGTTATTTCTAATGTAACATTCTGTTTTGTTTACATGTTAATCTACAAGTATTCTCAATTTACAGAAACCTAAGATCTTGGAGGCCAGTCTAACACTATGCCTGCAATCGCCGCTGGGTTCAGCAGACTTGTTGGTCAATTGAAACAAGGATTTCAAGGTAAATATATATCTAAACTTTTATAAATGAATAACAGTCATTACCATTCATTGGATTAGATTATAACTTGTTTATAAATCTAAAGTTGGCGAGGGTTTGAACATTTTTATAAACTTACGTTTCACACTCGTCAAGTAACAGAGTAGACTGTATAGTGTCATCGAACTTGATTATTTTGGTGATTGGGGAACAAAAACGGAAGTTCCACCCAAGTCCAAGCTGCCGTTTTAATTTTTGTTATCAGGAACCAAGCCGCTTCTGGTATATTAACTTTCTAAAATCAAGTACCTGACTCAAACCCGACCCAATATATTACAGACCAGAATCCCACTGTACTAACATTAAAGCAAACCTATCTTACTGGGATTAGATAATTAAATGTGAGGTCTCTATTATTCACACTTGCAGGTTTTCTGCCTATCTTCCTTCTGGTCGCTTACACCGTCATTGGAGCCTTAATATTCCGCGAGTTGGAAGCTCCAAATGAACAATATACACTGGAAACATTGCAGAAAGAAAGAGCCGAGTTACTTGAGGTAAACAGTTATTTCATTTTACCAAGACTATATTTATTCGATGAGTGATTCATGTATTTTATTTAGTGTAGGAAATTAAACATGCATTGATGTTAAGCTTGCAAGCATTATTCTGAAAAGGAAACTAATCATATAAACTGATTTTTTATTTATAACGTTGATTTACAAATAGAAGTTGTCAAATTCTATAAAAAGTATAATTTCATTATTGGTTACTCTTTTTCTGTTTATTTTATATGTAATTAGTATATATTCTTTTATTTTATTATTCTTTAGAACACCGTCTTCCGACTTAATAATGTCCGTGCAATGCAGCCTGTGGCCGCCTACAATCATACGAGAAAGACTCTTTTAAGATACCAAGATAGACTAGGAGTCGATGAGGTCAGAAGATTATTATTTGTTTTAAACAAGAATAGCATTACTACATTTGAAATTACTCATAAAATATAGGTGAGGTCACTTTTATGAAAAAAGAGTTTGTCGTATATTTAAGGGTGACTACACTTCCAATAACTTCACATTTTAAGGTCTTATAAAGGTTTAGTAACACAGTTCAGAATAAAACAGTTCATAAAATTAAAAACATAAAAGCCGTTTATAAGTAGATGAATTTAGGTAAACATCGAGAGCCAAATGAAATGGACCTTCTGGGGCTCAGTCTTCTATTGTATTACTGTATATACCACAATTGGTTAGTTTACTTTATATTATTTTACATTTTATTGCAATTATTACTTGAACTTGAATGCAATGCAGTTTGAATGCCACTTTTGTATTGAGGTGAATCGAGTACCATATTATATGAATTATTTTGTTTCCAGAATAAGAAACATATATAAATTGTTGCAGCAATATCAGTATCATTAATAAATTTAGTTCTATTCTTTAGGTTATGGTAATATTGCTCCTATAACTACTGGTGGTCGTATTATAACTATTTTATATGCATTCGCGGGAATTCCACTTGCTTTAATTTCTCTTTATAGTTTAGGTTTGTTGAGCTTTTTTTGACAATTTCATTTCTCGTTAATTTTAGGTTTGTTGTTTGCTAGGCTCTGTAAGTTCATATGGCACGGAATAATAAAATCTACAAGTGTTGTTAGTAAGGATTTAGAAAAAAAGGTATGATATACATTTTAAGTCGTGCATGGTAGAGCGCTTTTATTAACCTCTGCTGAATATTTAACATTGCTCTCAAATGAAGAATTAAGAGTTGCAAGTTTATTGACAGAAATTTTTGTTGCTAATAAATATTAAAATACAATTCAAAGCTATAAACAATATATTACTGAAATATCAATCTAAAAAAGTTGATGTCTTATTTTCTAAACAATTGTATTTACAGATGACTGATGCTGTAGGAATCGAAGACGAATCGGCCCCAGTGAGTTTCTAAGCTTCGAATATTTTGCGACCATTATATTTAAATTGAACCCCTTTTAGAATACCAAAGAAGCTTCTGGAAATGGTGGTGAAACAGACGATCTGCTCTCGTTTCCTATTTGGTTTCTTATTTTTGTCACATTCTTGTGGATTCTCCTCTCAGCTCTTATATTCTGTTTGTTAGAAGACTGGGATTACGGTAATTTTAGAATAATATTCTTTTAATCTTTCATTACTGCCACTAAAATAAAGCTAGTAACGAAGATTGATATATATTGTTGTTAAATGTTTTAAATATATTTAGAATCGTACTTTCAGGTACATCCCTATATTTCACTCTAATATCCTTTACCACCATAGGTTTTGGTGATATTGTACCATCTGAATATAGCTATGTACTGATTGTCGGAATGGCCTTACTAGTAGGACTGGCTCTTGTTTCTTCCGTCTTGACTATTATTCAAGATCAGATTAGTGCTCTAGGAGAGGTAATAAAAAGAATTCTAAATCTGACGTTTATTTAATAATATTGAAACAAACAATACTCTTTGGTGTAATATAAAAGTAAACCGACAATAATGTAAAATATAACACAGCTTATTCTATTGATAGGCGTTGAAAATCTGACTCACCGCAAGGGATATCATTTTATTTTCATAGAGAATAATTACTAAATTACTATGGTTCATATAAACTGCTGAACTTTTTCCTAATTAAGAATTGACCACTCTGGAATAGTAAATTTAATCTTTGGTTTAAAAACTGACTTTTTTAAATACTCTTTACAGGATATGCAAGCTAACATCGACCGTGAATACATGAATGCTTTAGCTGAAGCTGCTGATGAAGGCGAAATAAGTGAACAAGAAGCTAGAAGAATGAGTGTTAAAGAACCAAATACAGTCAATTTAGAAGATGGAGAACAACCTGTAGAAGAAGTAAAAGAGAAGGGTTAGTAACCGGTAACTCGGTAGTTAACTGTTCTGTAAGTTAGAATAACAAACTTAGCGAAAAAATCTATGCTTTCTTTAGTAAGGCCTCACGTTAACAGATATTCGTAAATTGCTGAGTACAGAGTACAAAAGTTCTTGTCTCAAGTTCTATATAAATGCAAACTACTGTTATATGTAGAAATAGTGTAGCTACTGAGAAAACGTATTACATTAGCGTTCTTTATTGTTTTTAGACAAAAAGTCAATGGAAGCTGTTATTGCCCGTATGCCTCTAAAAGAAAGAATGCTCTATTATGTAATGCCTGCATCTTCTAAAAAGGCCTTAGAGAAGAGTGCTGAGACTAAAACCGGACGTAGAAATAAAGCCTGTCAGACGGATTCGGCACTTTTAGAGGTAGGTCTATAATCTCTCTGCTTATTATATCCACATTTATTTTATAACTTTGGCTATTTTGAAATTTATAAGAATATCTGCTGTATTTTGAACAGCTTTCACCAACTACTCAGTTTTATACAAGATGCAATCACTTTTTGGCAAAAAGAAACTAACAATTAGTAAAACCAGTAGAATCTAACCTTTAATGCAAATCACTTTTAATAAACGACTTCAGATGTATATACTCCTAAATGTAATTTATTTACTATACCTTAAATATTACTTATCTATTTTAAGCATGATAACTCACAATAGAACCAAGATTAGCCTAATTTCATCTTCACTATTCCACATTCTTAGTTGCGCACTTTTCACTTTCAGAGTCTGATCAAGGAAGAAATCCTTAAAATGGAACTGAACAACGAACTGGAGCGTATTAGACCACCCGGTCAGGAACCAGACAGTCCTTTTTTGACACAGACACCGGCTACTACGGCATTCTTAATGCACCCATCCACCTCTAGAGAACCAGAACCCAGCACCAGCACAGCACCGGAATATTATCAGCCAAAATTAGTCTCAAGAGGGTTCAAAATAGAGAAAGTAACACCTATTGAGACGGTTTCTAATGAAGAAGAAACTCCTATAATAACTACTAAAGTTATTCAGGAAGAGGATGTTTAGGTATAAGCACAATTTATTACACCAGGGTTTTATCAATATATTTTTATAAGTTCTTTTGGCTAACAATTTCATAACCTTTTATTATTTTAGTGCTATCTAAAAACGACTCATTTACGAAGATATGCCGTCAGTGTTAAGGCAGAAACTCAGCATGTATATCAGCCTAATATCTTCCTTCCACGAATAAAACAACCTGCAATTAAACGAAAAGGTGTATTTTATTGACATATTTAACTTTTCATGCCCATTGTTTTTCATATAAATCAAGTGTTTCTCATCTTTGACTGGAATTATTGCTTTAACTTTAGGCTATATCTAGTTTTTTGCATAATTATATTTACCAGAAAGGTGAAATCTTAACTGGATTGTTCTAGAAAGTTAAGTTTTCTCTAATTTTTATTACACCCCGGCTAGAATACATGTACCCTCGTTTTTCTAAGCCCTAGCCTTCAGCCTAGCCTTTAGTAAGAATAACGTTTATTCTAAAATACAGCATTTTCATAGTTTGCCCTCGTATATTACAATTCTATATTGTGTTTTCGGTTTAGTATTTTGTTTTCCTACTGCCTTATTGTGTTGCTTTTGAACGATTGAATGACTAATAAATTTCTAAAGCATCTGTATTATACAGTTTACATAGAAGAATCACTGTAACTGTGCTTTTAACCCTTTATCCCACGGGAACCCCATTATTATTTATTTGCATGCAACAACTGTGCTATATTTATCCAAATGGTAGTTCACACAATCATTCGAGTTATTACCATATTAGCACTTATAAATGATCAAACACCACAAAAAGGAACCACAGTTCGTGGAAAAGTATGGTAATACTGTTATTTTCAACTAAAAAGGATGCTAACAAAATAATTAAAGTATTACTAATTATGTTGGTGGGTGGCTGTACCCCCCATGTCCGTGATTTACTGAAGTTGTACAGTAGTCTTTTTCAAACTGTGTGCCGTGGAAATCACAGACCCCTAATTGAAATATTTCGCAATTCCAATTAGAAAATTGAAAATTTGCTATATCCGAGGGGTTCGGATACTTAATTTGCAAGTGACAATGAATTCCAAATGTAATTAAATTTGAATAGAACATCAGAGAACACCGACTGCATAATAATTGTTTAATTTAGTCTTCTAATACATAGGATCCTTGGAAATTATTCTATATCATGGATTACAAAGCTGTAAAGATAAAATCCAATATTAACCATAAATTAAGATCACTTTATATAAAGTGAGATTATGCAATACAGTCCAATCTTACATACACTGTCATTAAAACAGTATTGTTATTAGAAAATAGCGGCATTTTCTACCTCAGTCGGCCATATAAACCTGATAATTTGTGCTAATGTAATGAGTACAAAGTTCGCTTAAAACAAAAGTTGGTTTTCGATTTTCAAGAAAGTAATTTCTCATTACGGTTAAATTTGTTTAATAACAAATAACAAGGCCTTTTTTTAATAACAAGGCGTTTGAAGCCGACAATAATTGCATTTTGTGAATATAACTTTTAGATATTATAATACAGCAATATCTTTCTTCATTCACAAAAGTATGGAAAATGTACAGGGTGGCCAATAAGTATTCAGACAAAGTTTGGAGGAATTTTGAGTTTGAACGATGGGGTTTCACGCAACTGTTTCCTAATGTTTCGAAAGTAAACTCAATTAGCCACATCATATCCCAAAATGAGGCAAGTTGGTCCATTCTACTCGAAGTTATGCGATCAAGTCCACATCGCGCCTCGATTCTTCATCTCTTCAAGCAATGAGTTCCACCCCAAAGGATTGCCGAACGTCTGAGATGTCCAAGAAGCACTGTCCAGAGGGTTGTGGAGCAGTTCTGGGATGTTGGTCATGTCAATGCGAAGCCTCTGCCATGTCGTCCACGCATTGTCAACACTTCAATGACAAGAAAAAGAGTCGCCAAAGTAACTACCGAAATGATGGAACTACCTGCGTTCCACAATAGACTCCTTCGCGCGCCGTCTTCAAGCCTGTGCGAGATCAATAGGATGTCACTTTGAGCAATTTTTGAAATAGAAAGAATTTTGTCTGTTCTTAAACTGAGAATGATCCTGTTATATGAAAAATGATGCTTTTTGCTTTCTGGGGTCATTTTCATTAGTTGTCTCAATACTTATCGGCCACCCTGTATAATTAAAAAAGCGTATTAGTAGTTCACACTTTTTCATAGTTAAAATATTATTGACAATTCGTTAACCCTCATTTGATAGCACTGAACTTAAATTCATAGAATGTTATGAATGTTACCTTGAACTACAGCTAACACAACTTCTATATATTATATTACATTTTACTTAGACAGGTAGAGAATTAGCCGACCAGAGACCAATTTCCATGCCTCGGTCGGGTCTTTGTCGGTTTTGTGTGCTCAGACGCACTCTCGGTACGCTCGCTCCCTTCTTTTGATAAAACATCACGATTCAATAAACATTTTACATAAACACAAAGGTGGTCCATTGATACTATAAAATGATCTATGCTATAATTATATTGTATATAAATACTATAACTTAACAATACAAATATCACTATAAGGTGGAAAAAACTGTTAGTATGTAGTTGAGCATCAGTTTTCAATAGTAGCAGATTTACTAGTCTATGCAAATATATATTATCGTTATCGATTTATATATCAATTACCAGACTGCATGGGGTAATGGTACAGCTCCTCATTAGAAAAACGTTGGACAGTGAATAAGTTTTACGAAATGTTTATCTAAATCGAATGCTTACTAATTTGTAGACGGTTGTAAAATTAGAGAACCAAAGAGCATACGGTAAGAGCTAGTAGGCACTCCTCTCGGCATATCTTAGTTTCGAGTGTTCTTGGCTTGTTCGCAGTCATTAAACAAGCTTCCTAATCACTCCAATGGTCAACAAATACACTACAAACAATCACAGACATGAGGAAAATTTTCACTTTTTGTGTTGCATCTTAGAATCATTTAGGCTTTTTATATTCATAATAAACTAAATAATTTACTGACAAAACACAAATAGTAAGACTTTAAAGACGATGTCTAGTTGAATTTGAGACCTCGACCGATAGGGCCGTTTATATAAATAAGTCAATGATTTTAATTTTAAAACCACTATTTTGCCAACAAACTGAGAATAAATGTATACAACTTTCTTACTTGAAAAACACCAGTACAATCACTATACATGACAGTTTGCGAGCACACCGTAACAATTTAAGTTGATCATAGTATTGGACATAGTATTTTATGTCTATATTTGCTGAGATGATGTTATGAGGTAGAGACAATCGGATCTTAAGCAGCACTCCTGTTAAAACAAATACTCTAAAACAAACAATATAGTCTATGCTCCAACATAAAGGCCCAAATAACAGAATATCAAGTTGTAGTTATACGAGAGTTTCTAAAATAGACCTAATTTAAAAGATGCATCTAAATTTGATAACTTGGATGTCCCGTTATCCAAATTGTTGTGATAGTGATATCTCTGAGTAAAAGCTGATATTAATACAGTTCTAACAATATCCGTAACTTACTATGTTACAGTGAACATATGATATATTATTATGTCTTGGTTAAATATCCTGGAGAGATTACTATTGCTTCTCTTTGAAAAAGTAATATAATGCAGTATTCCTTTTGCAATTTCAATCTTCCTATTCTCGAACTTAGAATCAAACTATTTTTAAAACTAAATAGATAAATTGGTCCCCCTTTTCTTAAAGTCCCTATTTTACAAATTTCACCTAAAACATTTTGCGACTCGTCTATAGTTTCTGTTGTACAAACACTCTTTTTGCGACTTTGCATTGTGGGGTCTGGGGATAGCCCGTCTAGCTATTGTTCTACACGTAGACAGCACTATATTTAACAATCATTTTAGACTTCTCTTGTAAAAGTCCCAAAGCCCCGCTTGTACAAGACAGGTGAAAAAATATTGGGATATTTCCACAGACGGATCAATAAATCAAATTGTGGCTCAGATTTAGATATAGCACTCTTTGGTGCTTTGTAGTGTAAAATAAATAGAGTTGATAGAATACAGTATTACTCCATTGAACTGAAAAAACAATGGTAGAGAGTCTCGGTAAAAACATTTAATAGAAGTTGCGCTATAGCTCACAGTATAAGATGTTCCGTTATACAAAACATTTTTACTGTTTTTTATAACGGAATAGCTATTTATTTTATAGCTTAACGTAACTCTGAAAACATTTCATATATAGAAACCCAATTCGTTTCGTTTATTCATTATTTTCAATCTATTTTGAAAGCCCATTTTCACTCTACAAAATAATCTGGGATCCTATCGGATTGTTCATTATACTCGAAGTTTAGGTCATTTGTGGCTGATCCCCTTTTAGAATACCGTTAACTACTAAACATTGTTTTATTTACAGTAACTGACATGCCTCATGAAAGCATTGCATAATAATTGACCACCGCTACTGTTGAATAATTAACATCGCGGTTTGCTCAGCTGTAAAAGAATAAAGAATTGCCCCTTACTGACCCCTATTATAAGACAAAATAACAATAAGACCAACAAGAGTGAAAAAGGTCAAGATCCCTTTACACAATAGTATTAATAAAACAATGAGCTACTACTGTTTGAATGGAACTTTGTTGTTTTAGTTAGCAATAATGAACCGAGTTTATAGTGTGTGTTAATAAAGAGTTATGTCGGAAAGAAAGTTAATTATACTTGTAAAATATATTTAGAATTGTTAATACCACATAAATGTTAATGACATAGAACATTCAGAGAAAAGGCTCAATGAACGCTGCTTATATGAACTCGTCCAACAAGCAAATCGTCAGCTTCAATTAACAACGTTGTATTGCCTAAGTGTTTTCTGTGTCAAGCCATATATTACATATATTCTAATCTTACTATAATAATATATGTTGGCCAGGTCCCTTTTCTAGACTTGGTTCTCCATTTCTGTTATTGTGGTGTAATTTACACAAGGTCTGCTTAGCTGCTTAGTTCCGCGCTCTTTATTTGTATTTTGATCCTCAATTTCACTAGGGTGGCCCCCTCTCGGAGCTGCAAATTCTGCAAAGAAAGCAAACAGAAGGTGCTTCTAGCAGTGACGGCACACAAAATGTCATGACTAAGGAAGCGTTGCAAAACACATAAAAATATGAATATATATATCTTTATTACTAAGTATTTTGTTTATTGTTAGTTGTAAAATAAGTTCTTAATGTTGTCTTAGTGCACGTGGATGACAGAATTCGGAATTCATGGTCTTGTTCGACGTAGACTTATAATACTTTTATGTATATACTTCGGTGAAAACCAATTTTTTATAATGAAACACATTTTTTTTTTTGAAGAAAGCTCAATGTTGTATAAGCCAATAAATAAATAGATTCTGTGAAGCATGGAGTAATATGAACTTATATTGCCCAGTAATTATCAACAAGGAAAGCTCCTAAGAATTGTTTGGACCACCTTCTGATTCAACCTTTTTTTTCAATATTCTCATAAGCTTATAGTTCTATTTTGCAAAATCTGTGCAGAATTCACAATTCAAACAAAGGGCTTAGCACTCCATAGATCAGACCTAAAACGTGTTAATAAGCACGCAGAATACATTCTGTTTAGCAAATAGCGGGAACTGAGAGATCATAATACTTAATAAAATAGAAAAGAATATCTTAGAATGCTTTATTCTGTTTGAGACTATAACATACATTTAAGATATTTACAAGGTGTACACGTTTTGATAAATAGCTTCATGGGTTGATGATAATTGAAAAATTGGTTGGTACTTTACTTGGGAATTGTTTTCGGAGATGTATGGTCAGAACCTATGAAAACTCTTCCTACATCTCAGATTTTAACAAAAGAGATAAACTATAGTTTAAACTATCTTTCCTATCTACATAAACTATTTCACAAAAGCAAGACTACTAGACGTACGAATACTATAGTCTGTATAAGGAGCTAGATCTCCAGTGCAGAATTCTGGGGAACATCGGCGTTATCTGAAAGAGAATGTTGCTTCGGAGAAAAAGAACCCAATTAACTTATTTTCTATTCATTTTTATATAGCATCGTCCCTTCATAGGATACTACAATCATAGCCTAACCTTACATTCTATGTATAATGATGAAATCATATACTTCCTAATTGTTTTTAGTAGTTGTTTTTATAAGATAATTCTCTAAAAGGTCAAAGCACATTTTCTAATCGCGTGATCATTGAGCATGTTAGCTCAGTCGGGTCGATAACCGTTATGTCCACTCTCTTGTAAGACCCAACTATCCAAACATCATGTCTTAGAACAAAATTAGCCTCGATATAAAATATTATTTACCTTAGTAGTTTTGAAATATGAGAATATTAATATTAAAATAATAAACAAAAACTTAGAGCAATGGTTCGGTAGAATGATCGTCATTGTGCCTCTATGGTAAAAAATGGTTCAATTTGAAAATTACTTTCGGTTTATAACAGCGATAATCTGTTAAAAACCCTAAAAAAAGCTAATACAAACTTAATTTGTCTGTTGAAAACTTTTGTCCATACATAACAACTTTCTCGGTCGAGAAAACCCACTATTTCCCTATTATCATTATGTTTTATATTCTTTTAGCCACTTTGCTATTCCGGCAGCTGGCCATTTTTGTCTTCATCGGGTCCTATAAATCAATCTTTTCTTGATCTTTCTCCTACAGTAATCCAGATGTTCTAAGAATCATTTGCTATAGATAATTGACTATTTGTCTGCATCTCTCTATTTTTAATGTATATGCTGGTCTCTCACCACCGGTCGGACCATCAAAGGCCTTTTTTATTCTAGAAAGATAGCCGATACTCGAGAAGCATCTACATATAAGGTATAAGTGGTTATACAAAAGGTATTATATAATTAACAACTATATTTAACCCCCTATTGTTAATAAAAACATAAAAAGATGCGACTATGCAGAAAGAAAGGAATTATCTTATACTAAATCATACGTATTATACAATAACAGTAGATTTTTACGGCTTAATAGTTTGGCTATTAATTTCGCAAACTTTTTAAAAATGGCACCTAACAGTCAGTTTACTATTCAAAAGCGAAAAAGATCTTTGATAGAATTTGTCTGAGAACTTTATTTTATATATCATCTAAAGGGATTCATTATCAGTGACATGTTGAAAGTATGCGGTGTTATAATATAGAATTCAACTTTTTCAAACCGACTAACTTTTTCTAAAAAAGTTTATTCTATATGTTGAGACTGGAACGGAAAAAGTTTATTCCGTTCCAGTCTCAACACACCAACAAACTTAACAATAATATAGTGTTTTGACGACTATAAACCGAGAAAGCAATTATTTTCGAATGATTGTTTACCGGCTTCTGTGAGTAACTAAAGAGAAATGAATAACCATTAAGTCATATCTAGAAGCATGATAAATGCATAAATATAGTGGTTAGCTTGCGGTTTCTTTTGTCGGTTCTATAAAAGAGAGCATTTGACATCGGTAGGACAGACACACTTATTCACCCAATACTGACTAATAACTAATTGTCCCATTCTAGACGGTTCCGTTGCAACAAATTCAGTAAACAAACAAAAGAACTCAAGTAATTTATGTTGTAAAATAAAATACCGCCTAAGTATCAACATATTAATACCGAAGTGTGTCGAAACCCTGGAGATTGTTTGTTGTAGGAGATTTTATATTGTTTATTTATAAACATGTATTTTGTACTTTAATCTAACACTCTTGTTATTTAATACAGAAACCCTCATATCTACTTCTATATCTTTTTATAAACATAGTATTTTATGAGGTGTAGTCAGGTTTTGACTGTCCGTGTCGGTGGTTGGGTAATGCGATAATTACCATTGAACAGGGTTGTTTTGTTATTTCATGGTCATGGTCAAATGGATTAGCACAGAATCCATCAAGGTAACGGAAGATAATGGTAGAATAGGACAAGATTGTTAAGACTATGGGAAATATAATGCAATAAACAATACAGCCGGAAAGAAAAAGACTGATAATACGATATATCATAATATATTTTTATAGAAACGTTTCAGATAAATTACTTTGTATCTTCGTTTTATTACCAAATCTGGTAAAACATCCGAAATATTAAACTTCATAAGCAAACCATTGGATCCCCTCCCCCCCTCTCCCCAGAACTGTTTCGATCTATAATTATTTCATCTCTGGTGGTCTTTATTCAATTAGTTTAGCTCTTCTGTTGCACTTGGGGCGCGCTTGGCACGCATCTCTTAAGCTTCCGAATGTTAAATTGGCGTCGTTAATATTTAACAACGTTTTCCTCTATAGCCAATTGACTTTTTTAGATAAGTTTCTTTTTTTCTCATGCAACCATGGAAGTCAGAAACAGCCTTCAAAATGAGCAGAAAATGTTTTTAAGAACGCTGTTTGTTGAATATTGTAACTTCGGTAAAACTAATATCGGAAAATGTAGTTGTTGAATAGATTTTATTACCAAAAGATTCAGAAATCAATTTAACCAAAGTTCTATTTCCCAAAGTATATAATCGGTATTTTACTAATTCAATATTATTGCTGGATTCAAACAACTTTAAATAACCTTAAAATTTTTGTTCAAATTTTTTTAACGATCCCTCTCTAAATTTTACGAATTTCCTATTCTTAGAAAGAGCAAACATTGGAATTTCACAAGAAACTCATTTAATATTATCGGGGGCTTGTACTTTTCTGAATGGGCGATGTCCTAGACTTAGAATTGAAAGGAATAAGATGAAACAAAACACGGAAACATCAATTGTTAACAAAATCCGTAGAGGAACTAGGAGATTTTATGTTGCCTTACTCAAGTTAGAGAAACATAATGTTTGAAACTAATTGTTTAAAACAACGAGTATTAGACATTAGTTTATTTGTTAGAACTCGGAATAAAGTAGCAAAAGATAACAGTTACATGAGTTACTTAATTACTTTTAAACTAGATAACTTTTTAACAAGAACCTACAAAATAAAGTTTTAGATTAAGTAAATCCCCAGTTGTTGTTATTTTCTCCATATTCAAGTTCTATAAAATGGGATTATATCTGAGCTCAATGTGACCCAATAAATCCGCTTTGCTATTGAGACACACCTGTCGGGTTCTCAATATAAAATCACCAGAAATGTAACAACGAAAGGATAAACAATATAATTTATTAGAATAATGAATATTCAATTATTTTAAATATAGTTGATAGAAGAAATAGAATATGTTTATTATCAATATATAATAAAGTTTATCTTCAATGGTATAGTGTTATTATGAAACATGTGTGTCTATGTGGCAAGTGTCTATATACTTACTTAGTCTAACACAGTCTAACTATCTAATACAGTAACCAATAAACTTTTATATTGCTTCTTTCCATTGTTTTTGAGTAATCAATTCTCATTATTAATTGTTGCCAGTTGGGGGCTTAGTAGAGTGCACCTGCACCTGCTGTCGATACTAACAAAGACACTTAATTAATAATAGATTCTAGATATTTACATGAATATAGGAATAATAATAATAATTAGTTTGGTAATGGATATCTAGATAAAGATAAAATTCTCATCCAAATAGGAGGAAAGGGTTCTGCTCCTAACTAGACTTTTGTAAATTCAGCAATATTTCGAGGAATATATAAATACTCTTTTCAGGAGCATCATAATTTGGTTAGCTTTTAGGGTTTTCCAACGATTGGTTGGCCTAACCATCTATAGTCGACGGCAAAGGTTTATGCTGGTTAAAGGTCTGGGCGCTCTATTGCCAGCGCGCAAATTCAAATAATTTG
>JAQGAV010002118.1:0-17117 GCA_034691345.1 Phasmarhabditis papillosa
TTTCCAACCCTGAATATCCTTATTTCCAGTCAACTGGCGTCACGGGTCCCTCTCGAGACGGAGTCCTCTCTGTAAACAAAGTAAAACTGAGTATTTGTAAAAACTTTTTTACAGAATCCTAATATTTCTTTCTAGAACAGCATATGCTCACAAACTCAGTCAATAATAGTTTGTTGGGGTGCTTGGACACCGTTTCACGAGATGTCGAAAGGACGGGAGCGAGTTACTGCAAGTGGTAGGTATACTCTCTAACAAACAAAAGACCGCAGAGCGCGGTGGTATACATAGGCTTCCGCAATTGCGTATTTGTTTTTTCTGGATATGATACAAAATAAAACATGTACAATAATATTTTTCTGACAACAAACGAAAAATTGCGCTTCAAAAGTTTACTTTTGCCACAGAACGAGCGATTCTTGTATCCAAAACAACACTGCTCACTAGAGTCTTCTTTTTGTTATGGACTATAGCAAAACTCCCAACTCCCTCTAAAAAGAGTTGAATGACAAGTTACGTAAGATCACAGAATCTACTATGCGAGTCGCTGTAGTAGGGAGTAAGGATGAGTATTCCACAACTGAAACATTTCGAATGCGGAAAAACAAATAAAACGTTTATGACGATCTGAACTAGCACCACGGAACCTTTATTTTGTTCAATAATATTAGAAACTATTCGTTTTGAGTCTATTTCAAAGTTAGCTTTTTTATGAGAAAAGTTTGCTAACGCAACTGTAAGACGGTATAATATTATAACTAACTTTTTAGTTGCGTTATGCGGCGGACCCCGACCCAACCCGGACGAGGTCGTTTGCTACAAGAACCTCCTACACATATTTAAACGGGACGATTCCGCTGTAACTGAATCACAATACAAGATTGTTCTGCAGTTTGCATTCATTTTAGAGAGTTTGGTAAGTTGGTCGGATTACCTGGAGGTTATACATTTAATTATTACAAAAGTTTCTAATATTTAAAAGATTAAAAGATTCACAATCCAGGTGAGAGTGTTCATTGTTCAAGTCACCACTGTCTTAGGTCTTGAAAGAATCTCTTGCAAACTTATTGAACTTTGGTGTTAAAAGAGTCGAAAATATCCCCAGAGGTGAGTCAGATCGGCCGGATCCCAACCGCATTTTTCGATTTCTCAACAAAAAAAGCCGGGCCGGTCGCAGGTTTTCCAACCCTGAATATCCTTATTTCCAGTCAACTGGCGTCACGGGTCCCTCTCGAGACGGAGTCCTCTCTGTAAACCAATCTGGCCCAACACCTCAACCAAGAAAGGAACAAATAAGGGCATCAGACGATCAATTAATTACGGATTCTGAGGAGAGTGATGATGACGTCAAACATGATCTGAAATCCGCGAGAAGGGATGATCGGCGGAGTCCCGATGAATACAAGTTGCCACCGATTGTCGATAAGGTAATAGTTTCTATAGTCTGATTTGTATATGGCCGGACAGGAACCGGCGGTTACCATGCCGTGCCGATTGCCTAACCTAGTTACGAATGTTTTACTTTAGCCGCGACAAACCCACATCGACTCTTCCACAAACGATCAAATAGACAAACTTATTGAAAAGACAACCAAATTAGAGGATACTCCGCGTGAAATAAGGATACATTACGAGACGCCATGGAAAATGCACAGGTACATTACCTTGGTGCCTCACTTAAACCAATAACTGTGGACAAACTTTGCAGCAGACTCCGCTACGAGCTTGGCCAAAAATTTTGCCTTCTGCTCGGCCGCGCCAATTTTGCATAATCTGGTTTGTTGTAAACTAGAATTGGGGATTCGTAGTTAAGCGCTAATCTGAATACTTGGGAAACTATTACACTTATGCTACTAAAACAAACAAGCATCTATCTCACAGTGTTAGCATCTTTTGCAAGTTTGTTTTTTTATCCTAAAGCAAAATTTGATTTCAAGAAATCTCAGCTAAATGTTTCCAGAATATCCAACATTCCACGCTCCATCCACTCAGTGCTGATCGATAAAAATGTAAGTTAATATATCTTTGTAATGCACGAACCGTTTGAAATGTTAACTTATTCCCATAACCTTCTGAGGACGAATTTATTAAATAAAAAATGTTTAACTTATTCACGTTACTAAATTAATAACTGTACAACCAATACATATTCTGGAGTTTTCCTTTTAGTTCACTAGAATACTAGATCGTAACGGCGACGCCGTAGAACTCGTGGATGCTGCAGCACAACCAACTTCAGACTTGTCTTTGGACATGAATGATAGATTAGATACAAATGAAGTTATTATACAGCTTATGGCTTACAAAAGGTAGTAGTTATCATTATATATATATATAGTGTTGCAAAATATGGCTTTCAATCTCCCATGTTTCACATTTTTGAGGGGAAAATTTTGCAACACCGCGTGTAACGAGTTCTTTATAATAACACTTCCGGCAATAAAAAAAACGAATGTAATACAAAGTTTTAGTCTGCAAGTAGCTGGTTCGCCTTCAGTGGAGAAAATCTTCCTCGCCACTCAGTTCTACCGTTTTCCAGACGTTGTTACTGAGCAGTAAGTATATAAAATGTTGTAAATATTGTTGAAAAAAGGTAAATGAAAAAACACATCAGCGCCTCATAACAACGTTTTTAACTACTTTGGGTATATATTACTTTGGGTGAAGAGCTCACAATTAACCGAAATTACATTTATTAATATTTAACACCGCTGCCTCTCATGATACTGCGCCGCTCTAAATCTAGCTCTCGCAATATCAACCAGTAAGGTGGCTCGTAAGCTATTGTAACTTTCAGAATGTTGCTGAATCCCACCGAAAACAACTCCGTAATGCTTCTACAACGAATTGCATCCGATGGATCGACAAACCCAAACTCTATTGGATTCACTGTGAGTGAATCATCGATAGTCTCTCTCAAGGCCTAGGTTTCCAGCGCGGTATCCGGAGCGGGGCACCCTGTTATAAAAAATGAATGTACTTTTGGAGAAAACGCACCACGTCGACCGATTTTACATTCATTTCAAATAACACTGCCCCCGCTCGTCATGCCGCGCTGGAAACCTAGGTCTTGAAATAGACTATATATTCCAAGAATTACAAATCTAAAAAAAAAATCATTCGAAAGTGTGTTTTTCTCATATCTGTAAAATGTTGCTCACATTCAGTTTGAAATTGCTTTCAGATAAAACTAATCGCTGACAGAGACACTTCTGGCCATTACGAGTTCCTTAACTATCTAAAGACTGACTTCTTGACTATTGAAGTATGGAATGCTGTCAGCCTACAGCTAATTGGAACTTGTTTGATTCCTTTGAAGGTTCGTTGGGTCGGTATAACTAACTTATATTCCCATGTCCGCGCGGGTACCCAATTCACCCCAGCCACTACCGTAATTGCGAGATAGACCTTTGAACTAAGGTTCCATTCTGCCCAAAGTTCTGACCGCCAAATTTAAGCTCGAGTTAACTATATTAACTGTAAATGTTCCAAACTGTGTTTGCAAAAAAAACACTTTCGTAAGGAAGCTTTGCTGTATATTTTCTCAACTAGTATATTTTGAATCGTTCAATACATTACTTGTGTACCCGAGTATTTTCAAAAATGGGACCCCACCCTAATTTAAATTGAATAATATTATTTCATGCAGATGTTGCTACGTGGTGGTCGGGAGGCTGTTCAAAGCTGTTTGCAGTGTCCCGTAGTGAATACCTCCTATGACGGAAACTCCACGATAACATCGTTTTTGTATCTGAATCTGGCTAATATTGGACATCCGTCGTCTAATCAAATAGGTGAGTTCAAATGATGCGTACACAGTTTAGCGCAGCTTGGTCTTGAGATAGTCCGTTTCAAAAACTAGACTACATTGCACCGGCCTCATACGATGCGCGGTGTTGTTAAAATTGACTTCTAAATCGCTGGAAAATGCCTTCCCTCTCTTCGGGTGGGTAGAACTTTTGAAGGCAAAATTTACACTACCGAGCATCGAATGAGGCCGGCGCAATGTAGTCTAGGTTTTGAAACAGACTATACATTGGGTAGTTTTTTCTTTAGTTTTTACTATAAAATTGTTTGTAATAGGAGCCTACTGTTTGACTATCACGTTGCAAAAGGTTGTAAAGTTGTGTGAATGAAAATATGTATACATAGTCTGTATTAAAATCTAGTTTTCTATCACAGTATCCTGTGGCCGTAGTATAGAAACGCCCGGGTGTGTTTCCGGATAGTTTTCAGCCTGTCCGGGTAACAATTCTCAACTGCTCGGGCAGCCAAAACCTGCCCCCCGGGCACCCACCCCGGGCGTTTCCATACTACGGCCACAGGAGAGATGCCTTATATTTCCTTTTCATTTTACATCTTCTTTCTCCAGAATACTATAACAATGATTTGAAGTAGGATAATTAGTTTATTATTAATTAATCAATAGTTACAATAATTAAAGTTGGAGCTGAGTTGAGCTTAGAGCGCCGCGTCGGGTCCGAGCTCGAATACTGGCTGGGGCCATTCGGTAGCAGCTCCTTCTGGTTTGTACTCTTGGGCAAGGGGGTCGAAGGGAGCTTCAGTAGCTTCAACTGGAGCAACTTCTGGGAATGCTGGGACAGCCGGGGCGGATTCCTGAAATGAAAGACAGTCTGCGGTCTACTTTTTTATGAGAATGAATTTCATGATAAGGGTTTTTCAGAAAGCACAGGTTGTGTAAAATTCTTCTGATTGGGAAGAATGCAATTCTTCACTGGGCATACTTTAAAGCGATCCAGCAAACCATGCTTTTACCATTTAACATTATAAGCAATATTGCTGTGCTTACCTGAGACTCACTGAACTGCTTCCTCTCAAGCTTGATGGCCAATTGCTGGAGAGAACGACGCTTGCGTCCACCACCGCCGCAACCGCAGCATCCGCATCCGCCTGGAATCATATTACTAATCCGCGCTTCACTGCAATTTTTTATAAAACTGTTAGATCTCTAGCCGTTACATTTTAACAGTCCTAGTTTCTCCGAACTTGGGTGGAGCAAAATCTAACAACTCCTCGGATTAACAACACTTGTTCTATGGTCGCGCATTTTTTCTATAGACCATTCAGTGGAGCTGGGGCCAGGCCCGGCCCGGCGCAAAAGTAGGACCGGACCAAAATTTTAAGTACTTTACAAGAATTTTTCTAAATTTCATTCATTTTAAATATTTGTTGGGCGAAAACTTACATCCACAACAGCAAGGTTTGCAACAGGTACAACAGCAGGTACGACAGCAAGTACAGCATCTAGTGCAACAGCAACAACATCTAAAGATGATGAAGCTCATTTCAAATATTGATAAGACTATTTTTTCTACAAAGAAGAGCTAAATGAACTGAACTTTTATAAGTTATTCACGGTTTTTTTCAAATCATAGCCTGTAAACCTACTTTGGTCTGCAGCAGCAACATCCGCATCCACCGCCACCGCCTCCGCAACCGCAACATCCGCCTAAAAACTTGCAAATTAGTCAAAAAATAGCAAAACTATTTATTGTTAGTCTTAAACAAAATTTGCAAAAACAATGCCCAAGACAGGAATCGAACCTGTGTCGCCACGGCCACAACGTGGAGTACTAACCACTATACTACTTGGGCCGATAGCTTTGTTGACGGTTAGCCTATAAGACTGCGCTGGAAAACTCACATCCTCCGCAACAACCGCAGCATCCGCATCCACCGCCCTGTCTTTTAACTCTAAGGGAACCAGAAGTTTCAGAAAGCGTATCAATAGCGGTAGAAGGGCTTGTAGTGCCTTCTATGAGAGCAACTTGAGTTGTTTCGGCTTCAGAACGGCCGATGGGTACAGCCTGAATACAAAAACTTAAAATGATGTAAAATAGTATTTTATTGCTATATTATTACTTATTTCAGTTTTATAAACCATTTTAAAGAACAAATGAGTTTTCGCTAAATAGAATCAAGCATACTCTTTCAAAACGAAAAACACAGCATTAGTCTATATAAGAGTTTTGAAACTAGCTAGGAAGGAAACATTGGGTTATTCAAGTTTTTAGATTTAGAGAGACAAATATATATATATATATATATAATTTTATTATGAATAAATAGCTCAATAATCAGTACCTGTACACCAATAACCAAAAGCACCACAATAGAGTTAGCTAGAAGAATCTTAAAGCTCATTTTCCTTGAAATCTGCTAGAATCAGAAGACTGATGTTGGATCCGATCCTAGCTTCGACTTTTATATCTCCAGCTGATCGGTCAGAAATCATAATTGGGCTGTCTGAAGCCTCTCGTTTGCCTGTAGTCTCCAGTCGGCTGTCAAATTTGAACCAGAAATGGTCCCACAGCGAGCGGAAATACGAGAAAACCAATGCTAATATTTGTGTTGAAAATGACCAGATCCGTGAAAAAGAGGCATAATTAGGTGATAGATAGAAAAAAGTGTTGCGAAAAATGGAATATATTTAGCAGTGGAACCTGCTAGAGGCATAACTTTACGCAAAATTTCTAATGGTTTGACGGGCCCAAATATGGGAGTCGAGTGGACCAGCCGGCCAGTTCCCAAAAAAGCAGCAAAAATTACGACTCGTGTCTTGTACCAAAATATTGATCCGGTCACGACACTTGCATAATTTTCTTGTTCAATCTTTGATATAGTCGGCGGACAAATGATATGCAGGTTAAAGGTCTGAGTGCTCAACTTATAACGCGCCGAATAGTTATAATCACTGCTATATAATAATTGTTACGGAAAAATAAATTAGGTGTGGTGTTAAGTTAGATGTGTGTATATTAAATCATTAACTAGTTTCGCGCGCCATTGCTCGGCCGCGCTCCAATAAACTTTGCAGTTTGTACCGTATAACCTTGAATAAGCCTTGGGCGCCGACTATAATACATCTATTTTTTTTTGGAGCAATGCTGCGCAGGTTCCTACTATAGTTCACTATTTCCAATATTGTAACAAACCCTTCACTAAATAAGAGCATTTCATATTAATAATTTCAGATATGGTTCACAGTCGTACAACTGCAGTTGTCTCCCGTCGTCTGGCATCTTCGACCTCATTTGAAGGCCCTCATTCCTATAGAATACTAGCAAAACCATTGAACTCTAAGCACGATGACACTCTGAGACGTTTCTTACATGCTCAGAGGTAAGAAGAATTGATTGTATATTGTGAAATACAAAAGCAAAGAATCCAAAAATATCAAAAAACCCTTTCACAACCCTTTTTCCCATCAATGTTTGTTAAATACGCAATATTTTCATAAAAATACGCAGAAGGCACGGAATCTTTTTCCTAGAACAACACTGTAAGATGCGAACTATAATTGCAAATTCTAATAAAGCTCGAATTATTTCAAACTGTTGTAACTAGCTAGGCTAGGGATAACTAAATTATTAATATACACTAATGTTCCTTATGTTTCTTCAATCCAATACAGTTTGGTTTCAGAATTGACATTCAACAACGCTACGATAACATTCTGAATGGTGGAGACACTTCTCGAATCAGAGAATGGGAACGATTGAAGGACCAAATACCACTGTCTGCCCAGAAGGTAGGGCTCTTCAGAAATACTATAGGTCATCTGAAGACCTAGGTGTCCAGCGCGGTATCAAGAGCGGGGCGCTGTGTTATAAAAATGAATGTACTTTAGGAGAAAACGCACCACGTGGACCGATTTTACATTATTTTTTATAACACTGCGCCCCGCTTGTGACACCGCGCTGGAAACCTAGGTCTTGAGATAAACTATAGTTTTTACAAAGAAGAGATGAGATGGGCCCGTGTAGTATCCTGAGAAAAACGGTGTTATATTGAAATGAATGTACTTTAGAAGAAAATACTCCCAATTCACAGATTTTTCATTCATTTTCTTATAACACCGCTGCTTTTCCGGATACCACGCTCAAAACCTAGCTATTAATCAGTGTTGGGGCACATTCGGTTTCTTCCTAGCTCCCTTAAGTTCCACGCTTTATCTAGAGCAAATTAAGGAAGTAAAAAACAAAGCATATTTCTCCTAAAAAGCTTTTCTTCACACTCCGCTACCGCCAGGTCAAGTCGAGCTGGGTCGAGGTCCAAAATTTCGTAACTGACCAGGCCGAGGGTACCTATTCTCAAATCCCTGACCCGTTCTACCCCGTTTCCGAGTTTCTTTTGTCTCTTGCCATAATGCACACTCCAATCCTGCATAAACATCAAAAGATTACAGTGCTAGCTATTCCGGTTGTTTGCTATATATCACGGAAATTCCCCGATTATATTTTAGACAGCGTTCAAACAATTCGTTTTTGACGAGCAGTTGGAGGCGTACAAACGATTAAGGAACGAAAGCAAAGCCGCTAAGCTGTTACAGGCAGTGTTTAAAGGTTGGTAATTTAATAATATTCTATTTAACAAATCATTCGTATAACAATAAACGTCGATTTCTTCGAGGCCAGGTTTCGGCCATTCATTCCGGAATCTTCTGAGCACGGGGTCATTTTATAACCTCATGACGGTGGTGTATTGTATTCTGAGGAGGTATTCACGGTTTTTGATTAGAAAGTGACACATTTCTTACATTGAACTTGATAGCTTACCCGTGAAGGACACTATAGTGTTGTTCAAGAGCAAAGAGGTTGGGCCTTCTGCGGAGTTTTGAGAATATCATTAGCGCAAAGAGTAATGATTTAGTGTAAAGAATTCAACGCTCGTCTGAGCCCCTTTTGCGAGTATAAGGTTGAGCTTATAAGACTGTTAAAAGACTGCGAGTTTTCCGCTGGGGTGCTAATAATTCCATTTCGAAAGTAAGCAAATATCTCAATTGAGTTTTTTAAACCGATTTTCAGGTAAGGCCACACAATTTTGTTTCTCAGTACATCTGGGGCTGCCAACCATTTCCATCAGCATGCGGCATATCTGCTCTACCTGCAATATAAAATATTAAAACAAGAATACAAATATATAAAAAATAAAATTTAAAAAAGTAAAGAAAAAAGTGACAAGAAGTTAGCTTCCAAAAAAACCGAATCGAAATTCGGCCGGGATTACGTGCTCCCTGTCGGGTTAGCACAACCGTTCATTCTTTAGTGGGGTAAAGGTAGCATTCATAAGAAATCTATTACTAAAATTTATTGCAGTGAGAAGACACCTTTGCGTGCAGCGTATCTGCGCTAGCGATTGCACGCTGGCGAGAGATAAAGCATACCATGATACTTGCATAAGAGAGTGCAGACATTCATTGAACCTAGTTTTACATATATTCTGATCAAACTGCGCACAAATAGCTTAATTAAATTAAGTTTTAGAATAATTTATAATTTTTATAAATGAATGCGAAATATGAATGTTCTACTGTATAACTAACGCTTTTTTAGAAAGCTCTTTAGTTTTATAGACTCGTAAAAGAAATTTTGTTACAATTTGTTCCATATAGCGTGAATAGGTTTAAAGTTCGTAATCATAGGTTTACTATCTATAGTCTGTTACAAGACCTAGTTTTATAGCGCAGTATCACGCAAGTAGTGATGGTATATAAAAATAACTGGAAAATCAATGGATTTGAGCCTTTCTTCAAGAATATATTTATGGTTATTTAACACCGAAACTCTTGCTACTGACTATATTGCAATCAATGTATGTAGTCAACGCCGAGAGTAATAATGCAGTGTCAAGAATTCAACGCTCGTCTGGGCCCCGTTTGCAAGCATCGCGCCAGCATCTGGCGGCTACTGTCCGTTCAAAGTTGTACTTTGCAAGTACGCGCGTTCAATTTGCCTGCAGGTGCGGCCTTAAAATCCTATAAATACGCAAGTGACACCCCATTATTACTCTCGGGGCTGACTATAGTTATAAAACTTTGCGGAGAAAATTGTTACAAAATAGGTCTTTACATTTTTCGCGCCGCCTCTTTACTTTTAAATTGGATTATATTTGGCATAGGATCTGTTTTACGTTAGCGCTCCTTTATAAAAATGTGCTTCAGTCCTTACAGTGATCGGTTTGTTAGCTATGTCAATTTCATTCATTCAGGCATCACTCTGAGTCATCAGATTTCCCCTTGCTTTGGTGAGAAGTGTTTCTTCGAGTACCTGCTAGAGAATACTCACCCGGAGCCGATAAACTGTGTGATTGAAGTGGACGAAACCGCTCTGAGGTAAGTTTTCTTTAATTACCAGGAATAATCATGTATGTGAACTAAACATAATACATGACAGTGGAACTATGCGACTTGGCTCCTTCATGAAAGAGCCGATTCCGCGGCAGAGCCAAACTTTGACCCGACGATGCCCACAGGGCTGGGAAAAGGCCGGCCGGGCCGGCTCCGGTGAAATTCCCATGTGAAGCGGAGGCGGGGCGGTGCGGGGCTGAAGTTTTAGTAGCCCCGCCCCGCCCCTGGTTTTGAGCCTTTAGAAAGACTGCACTTTCTAAGGAATAATTGTATTGATATTCATAATGGAACAAGAACTTATTTCCGTAAAGTCTTCACTTACTAGACTGAAAACCTAAGTCTTGCAATATAAACTCTACGCGTTTCAGGATAGTTGATGATGTAGAAGAATGGAAGTTCTACAAACACCAGAACAAGCTGCAGACTCCGTTGGAAGCGAATATGTTCCAAGCCTCCAAGGATGGGCCATACGAGGTATTGTCGAATTCGGAAGGAATAACGCAGTGTCTCTTGCGTATTTTGCGTATTGTTTCGTTTTTCGAAAACCTTCAGAGCCGTTTTCGAAGTTATCAATTTTTAACACTCCGTCATCACTTTTGGATTCCATTGACTGTTATTGGATATTGTTGACGAAAACTGTGGTGTTATATTATCCTCAAATAACAACTTGCAACAATCGAAAAAAAAAACTATAGTCTGATTCGAGAGTAATAATGGAGTGTTAAATAAAGAATCTCGTTGAAAATGGTTCTGAAAGTATTCGAAAACCGATAAAATATATACGCAACATTTTCTTGAACTACGCAAGTAACACTCCATTATTTCTTTTGAATCAGACTATAGAAATAAGAAATAGAAATTATTACTTTACTCATTGTATATAACAAACAATCTTTTCTCTTTATGTTTTCATCTTTAGGTGTTCTTAAAACCTATGGAAGCTGTTTACGTCCCGTTTGTCTACGATGACTTTAGAGCTGGCAAGTACAATATTGGAGAAACTAAAGAAACTAAGGTAATGTTATTTTCAAATTCGAAAAGTGATTCTTAGTTTTCTTTTTAACTAAGCTTTGGCTATAGTCTATAACAAACAAAAGACCACACGGCGCGGTGGTATACACAGGGCTTCGCGATTGCGTATTTATCTTTTTCTGGATATGGTACAAAATAGAACTAGTACAATAATATTTTGCTGACAACAAACAAAAAATTGCGCATCGACCCATGTAATGGAAGTTTAATATTGCCTCAGAACGAGCGATTTTACAAACCTCACATAACACCGCGCATTGCAGTCTTTTTTGTTATGGACTATATAAAGATATTGATTTCAGGTTCTATTCCGCCGCTGGGACTCCGGCGAACCTTTATCCATCCTGGATCTACGGATTATCCACAGATCTCCGGTTAGCAACCGAATATTCCGATTTTATGGAGAAGAAACGGTGCAATTCCAACAGCAGATATTGATTGATGGAATACAGAGTTAGTTAAAAGGACATACCTTGGGTTTTTAAGTATTTCTTATATAAAAGAGCTTTTTTTATGATCACAAATATTTTTTTCTGTAAACGCATAATATTCTAGATATTTGCATTCGGAATTTCACGCGCCCTTATAAAATCGACGAAACTTGTCGCAGTACAGGAACTTATACCAACGGTCGCGCTGTCCGGTCTTTACAAATGATGACAAGTCAACCTTTTTGGGAATAACTCACCTCTTTTTTCATAAATACAGAGTTAGTTAAGCCACATTATTTATAAATAGTTTAAATAAAACATAGCTAGTGCTCTTTAAAATAAAAACTGAACGAGGTGAATGTTTCTACGGGGATTGTTTTGTTTAGATGATCGTCGAATTGGCTCTGTTCGTTGTTCTGATGCTTCCAACAAGGTGCAGTTAAGAAACAACGGAATCAAACAGCATCTAGCTATAAGTGTAAGGTTTCTATTCATAAGCTTTCTGAGAAAAAAATTTATTAGGATCATCGAACAGGGGTAGAGTCTCGAAAGGGCCGGGTTCTGGGTTATTCGGCCGAATTGCACAAAAAATACCCCTTGAATAGAGGTGAATAGTCTAATAGAGAGTGCCTTTCAATTAACTGAAAAGCCTAGTAAATTGTTCCTAATTTATTGAATGACGCTAGGGTTATAGAATAGAATAGTTTTATTATTTTACCGCGACAAAGTAATTAAACAATATAAAATATATACAAGTCAATAAATATCTCATTGGACTGGTCTCGGAAGGTAGATTGTGGCTGTGGAAGTATAGTCAATCACCTTTTGTTCTAGTCACTTTTATCTTTTCAGTGTTTCTGTGGACAATCCCCTACTTCACGATCCATGATTGTCAACTTATATGCGGATTCGTATCAATACAAGTTAGTTTTAGTACTTCCGTCAAACTTTCTGTCATACCAAATTAAACCAAAATGACTTTTTTATCTAAAGGGTTTTCAACAAGACCTTAAATTTATATAATCGTATTTGTTCAGGATTCTGGCAACTTGGAGGATAATCATACATTCGGTGAAGATCATGGACATCCGGTGCACTCTGGGACAGACTACCAAACAAGGTATTGTTATAAACAAGTGAGTTACCACTTCATTTTTACTTCACTTTTGACTTTCGCAAAATTCTATAGCAATTTTAATTTTCAAGTATGCTTGGCCTAGTCTGAATAAGTGACACATCTTAGACCGGGCCAGGCCATTTCTCTGAATATTTGAATCCTGACCGGACATGAGGAAAGTTCAGAAATCCAGTCCAAACCACTTTGGCAACCCTAAGTAGACTCCAACCGTTTGGTCCCGCGTTTCCTCCGACTTTTCATTTATTGTCATGAACACTTTCCTTTCAATAACAACCTTCCATTTTTTCGAGAGAAAAAAACAAAGGAACATATTCTTTATTATACATCTTATTACAAGCAGGCAGCACTCGTGTATTTATTAGTTTTTCGTTCGCAGAAATCTCAAAGTAGGCTTTGAGGGGGCAGCAAAAAAGAAATGTTTCACAATATTGAAACTCTTATAAAGAACCATTAAACGCATAAGAACAAAGCTTAAGTAGACCAGTTAGCGAAATATTGTCTAGTTTTTCTATCATAGGTAGTGGGCAGATAAAGATCCTTAGTCGAAGTATAGCAATCTCTCCAATCGCGGAATCTCTTGTCCCAGTAGCTAGGAGTTAACCAATAAGTATCAAGCGTTTTGTAGGGAATATGACCTGAAAATAGAGAGTGCAGACAAGTATACAACCCTGTTAGCCTCAGCTAATGTCGGGGGTATAGCTCAGTGGTAGAGTGCTCGCTTCGCATGCGAGAAGCCGCGGGTTCAAACCCCGCTACCTCCAAAGTTTTGCAAATTTAGACTAACTTGTATTTATATTTCTTGAGAGTGCTCTAGCGATATAGATAAATTGGGGAGAATGGATTAGTAGTACCGTAGATAGCAGGTTGCTAAAGAAGGAATATTAGAAATTAAATATGGTACTACTAATCCATTCTGCAGATTTTCCATTCAAAACTTTGTTTCTTATAAGTTTCCAGTGTGAAAGTGGGGGTAAACATTTCTAATAAAGTCATACCAGCCTTGTACATTTCTAAACCTCTAGATAGCGAAGTGGAGAGTGAGTCTAGTACGTAAGATCTGAAAGCAATAGTTTAGATGTTACAGTAACCCTAGATTACTCATTCATGCGTTTTTAGGGTGATTTCCTTGGAGATACTTGGAGTAAAAACAAACCAATCTAGTTCCAAAATCAATCACTTTTACCGGTGTGATTCTATAAATTGGAAAAAGAGGTTTATTTTTTCAAAAGCTACTTGCAAACTCGATCCAATGCTGGGAATTTATTCGAAAACATAACCAAGGATTTTCAATAAGCTATAAGATTGTTATTGTATTCTATAAAATAAACATAGAAATTCACATCTAAGCCACCTGCTGGGAGAATAACCGTAAGTGGAAGTCAGATAGTTGTTGAATGCACCGGTGTAGTAGCGGCTGTAGAGGGGATAGTCATACCTAAGAAAAATAGTTGTACAATCTCTTACAAAAGTATACTGATAATAGAGGTTGGCGGTCCGGCTCTTTCGATAACGAGCCGATGCCGGGGCCCAAGGATGGTTTGGCCGGACGCTTCGTACCGGTTCTGACCCACCAATCTCTACTGCATAAGATAACTCAGAATCAAACGCGGTATATTTAACTGTAGTTGGTGTGTTGCAAAGTGTCAAGGGGATTTACAAAAAATGAACTGGTCTTATCTACGGATTTCTTAGGACTCTATCTAATATAATTCCACGCAGCAGCGTATAATTTAAGATTGGTAATACACAGATTGTATGCCAAATAGGAGCGATTTATTGCTGCACACCCTCTAATCCGGACTCCGGGATTCTTGAATAGTGACTACGGGCAACCCTGATGTTGAGCTCAAACTCCAGGACTTGAAAGGCTTGCAGTTTAAATCATTAAAGTTAAAAAAGACACGCTCGAAAAGTAGTTAGAGTCTATCTACGTTCTGGTTAGAGCCAAGTAAGACACTCAGAAGTGCATACCAGTATCCCTTGTAACGAGTCCAATAACTTGTGTACGAGTTAGTCCAGTAATATGGATTTGCTATATAGTCGCTTAAAAGCAATCGATCAGTAAAACTTTTAATATTTTGAACTTATTCAGCCACTAGTTGTATTTCTGGTTCACCCAAAAAAAATCAATTAGGCCGGTATTCCTCGCCACGGAGGTTCAGAAACTGGGTCGTTTTCAGACTACGAAGTTTTGAAGTTGATTAGAGGCTCAGTCGGAGCTTTTTGGTTCACAATATATTCAAATGTTAGCTTAAGATACCTGTAAGAATATCTTCTGGGGAAGTAGGATGTTCTGTAATATGGAGAGAAGTAGTAATAGCGATCGTACCAGTAATCGTCGTACTGAAACATTCTATTTATAGATAGTTTTATGATTTTTCAGTATTCGCCTCTTATACAAGTTTTCCAATGATTTATAACATTCTGAAGATTATATTAGAACTTTTGTTCTTGATAGTGTGATGTCAAGGCTCAGTCGCGCCCATATATTGAAAACAGTTTTCCAATTTGTATATTCGCTCAAGTTCTGCCGGCATACCGCAAAAAGTGGTCATATAGAGTCGACGGCCGGTCTTCATGTTTGAGCGTGTAATTTACTGTGACAGAATTTATCACCGTGCGCGGAATTACGTACAAAAACAAAGTTTCGAAGTCTTTAATAGCATGACATCCGTCCACCGACTATAGGCTATAGCTGAACCATAAACTAACCAGACTGTAGTCTCTGTAATATCTGTAAGGCACAGTTGGGGCTGTGTAGACCGAGTGGTACTGTGGGGTGTACTTAGGTGTTCTCAAATGACCAGTGAGATCAGAGACGGAGCAACTACGGGTCATCTGAAAATCCAACTATTCTTATAACTTATGTTTTCTAATTGTTTTTCTCCAATATTTTTATAAGCTATTACTCTAATACTATTCACCAATCGGAGCTTTATGCTTCGACGAAGTTGAACGCTCTAGTAGATTACAAGTTGAATTAGAATATTGCGCTTTACTCGGATTTTACTTTTTCCCAAGTGGTGATGACACCTTTTTCTTATATAGTCTGTTTTAAAACCTAGACTGCAAGCGCCATTTGTAGTTAACGTGCCGCTATAACCGGCTTTATAAGGGAAAGAGCAATTTTGCTCGAGTAAAATTGCACTTTTGAACGGGAAGCCCGTTATCGCGGCACGTTAACTACAAACGGCGCATGCAGTCTGGGTTTTAAAACAGACTATATATAGCTTGTAAACACTCGTTCAAAATAATCATTTTCTTTTAGACCCCACATTTACCATCCTGTATTTACCAAGCCATTTACAACCTGGTCCCGAGTTTGCCATCAAAACCAGATAAAATGTTTATCGTCTTGGACTTTTATTATCTCTTTTGCCTCTTTCATTTTTCACGTGGGTGGCTGCCATTTGACGCTGCGGCGCCGTCGAGCTCATTACCCCCTGACATCCCCAAAGAACTCCCGTTGTAACATTGCCGAGATAACTATTTATACTTTGAAAACATTTTGAAAAACTTAAAAATAAGTGAAAGAATGTTGTTTTGTTTAAAAGTGTGCACAAAGATCAAGGTTTTCAATCGCGACACTGGAATTCCCAAGCCAGACCTTTCAAAAGGGACCGTTGAATGTATAAGCTATATGTTTCAACCGATAGATTACATTTTTAGGTTATGGCTGATTTACTTTCATGATTTTATTTGTTAACAATATTTTGTATTCAAAACTTACGTAAAGAGGCGTAATGCGTTCGTATGATCGCGAACGGGGCAGACAGACGCTACGGGAGCGCGCCAAGGCGTAATCAGTCATGTCCGAGGAAATGGCTGAAAGTAGATTGTTAACAAAAATACTAAAGCTATCTACAACGCAAGTTCAAACACAATTAATGGGAAACTGTGATCTTAGAACAAATAGGGATTTGGTTGCTCAAAACCAATAGCGAGATTCAGAAAGTAACTGCAGGTCTGAATAGCTGCAGTGATTGGTCTTAATCTACCAAGATAGAGCAGTAACCGAAAGAAGGCCTAACTAGAATTATTCAGCATGAGAGGTTATATTTATAAGCAAGGTAGTAATTTTGCGTCATTTCCTATTAAGAGAACCAAAATTACTGTTTCTCCGTCAAATATATGGGTTTCTCCTAAGTCAACTTAATACAAGAATGATAAATCCGTTTAAAAGTTCCATTGCTGGAGCTGCTGGTTCCTTGAGAGTTGGTGTCTGCGGTGGCTGGCAGATTCGGTTTGAGACTGATTGAGGGGGTTGGCATTGCTCTTCTCGGGATAAATAAGAAAACAATAAGAACAACACATGATCATGCCTGTCGGAGCAGCAGATGCCACCCCCAACCCCCCCAACCCCCCCCCC
>JAQGAV010002119.1:0-17110 GCA_034691345.1 Phasmarhabditis papillosa
GAAATGAATGAAAGCGGTGTTTAAAATCGAAAAAATACGCAGCATACACGGCCTTATTACTTTTGAATCTGACTATATGTTGCAATTTAAAGAGTCAAACCTTTATTGTTCTTTGCGTACAAAAAGGAATCAGACACAACCCTAGAACATAACAACCAGTCATTTCGCAACAATTGCCCTTTTGGAATGCAGTTCTTATAGTTCAACATCTAATGTTTATCAAACTTTGAAATTGAACATTAGCTTTTTTTGGGAAAATGTCACGTTTGAAATTTCAGAGTTGTATAGTTTGTTCTCTCTCTCTATACTCTATAATCGTTCGGATAGTTTGAAATATTATATGAACCTCCGTTGCTTACTTTAGTCGAAACCAGTCGCCGTAGTATAGAAACGCCCTATTGGGTGCCCGGGCAATTTTTAGCCTTCCCGGGCAACAAACCACAACTGCTCGGACAGTTGAAAACTGCATGCGCACCCACCCACCCGGGCGTTTCTATACTACGGTCAGTGACTCGGGCGAAAATAATTTGTGACATTCTAATCTGATTTTAAAAATATTTTTCTTGACAAAATTTTTTTTTAATTTAAAAAATATACACAATACACTTTTGTATATAGTTTTGTGTATGTGCCTACGTGAGGATTTCAACTTTCCCAATGCACCTAAACTGACCTTACCTAGCACCAACATGACTATTGTAGCAGATTCTAAACCTCACGTAGCTCAAATCATAGTCAGTATATACTTCGAACAGAGCAAAGAAAGGTGGCCTTCAACAATCTAAAAATACAGTTTTTGAAAATTTCATTTTTTGTATAAGATATATGCTCTAGAACTTATAATTTCACGTTTCTTTAAAGTCTAATGTAATTTAGCACTATTTTTATAAAGTTTTATAGTCAGCGGATTCAAAAAAATTCAGAGTTGGTACCGGCCCGTCCTGAAATTTTGAAATCCAGGCCGGGCCGGCCGGATTTCTCTCTTTTTTTTGTCCTCTGATAAAATTTGTCTCCTTTTGAATTTTCAAAAAGTGATAAATTTGAAGCCAGTAAATTTTTTCTGTATATATGATCCTCTATTAAATAACCTAACGTTATTCTATTTCTTCTATACATATAGAGGTTTTCTATTATATATTTATATATTTTAGCTTTTTTAATAATGTCGCTTTCCCGTCTTTCTCTCCGTGCCCCTACTGCTAGACTGATATTCGTTCGTTTGTCATCCACCACCGGATCGGCCGGCAGTGCAAGAATTCAACTGGAGAAGCCATTAGGAGAAACTGTGAGTATCCCAAGATGTAGAGCAATCTTGCATTTGGATGAGAAACTGTTATAGTCAGCGCCAAGAGTAATTATGGAGTGAAAAGAAACCAACGCTAGTCTGAGCGCCTTTTGCGAGCATAGCGCCAGCATTTGGCGACTACTCTCCATTCAATATTGCACTTTGTAAGTACGCGCGTGCAATTTGCATGCAGGTGCGGGGTTAAAAAAATCCTAAAAATACGCAAATGACACTCCATTATTACTCTCGGCGCTGACTATATCAGAGCCTTGAATCTAAACAGCTTACAAGAGATGGATTTTCGGGAATGGTCAAATTTGTAGCTGGTTGAAATTATTGGTTCAATCATAGATTCAGCAAAGTAAATATTTCCAAAATCATTGCTTCGTGGAGATTCATTAGCTTTTCCAAAGTTCGAAAACTATATAGCAATATTAAGGGCTTTGAATATAACTTCTTAAAACATTTACTTTTCTTGAACATAGTGGGCTTTTTTGGCTTGAACATGGAAGAACATGGAACTATGAGTAATTACATGATGAAAAATGGGATTGTTTTTATAGTCTGATTCGAGAGTAATTCTCCATTATTCACCCCATTATTATTCTTGAATCACACTATACTTATGACCGTTGTGATGAGTTAGGCCTTCACTAATAGTATGATTGACTAGTTTATGCTTCTTTGTAACCAACCGAACCACCGGATATTTTGTTTATAATAGTTCTGGAACAAGACAGCACCCTTCAGCTAATAACATATAAAACATTTGTAAACTTTTTATTCTTTTTTCAATTTAAACATCACACACTCTTCCAAACTATGTAATAACATTAAGCGATTCGAATATGAATTCGTGAAACATTAACTTTTCTCTGACAGACGCGACTTTCGTAATTTCAACATAGTTCAATAAAAGATTGCTTAGGCTATAAAAACAAAATATACTCTTAGGATATAACAAGAAACACTGTTTCTATAATATTTATTTACTTTCCAGGGTTTCTTCTCATATGCCCGTAATTGGTCTCGTGATCCTAAATTGGCCAAGGCCGGACCGACTCCACAGAAAGGAGATCTACCAATTACGTAAGGAAATTCCATCCAGGACCCTATCCAGATAAATACAGTAATCCCTAAACAGGGCCTTATTTCAGTTTTTTGGTTCGTCGTCTTGGTCATGCCTATGAAGTCTATCCACTCATCGCTTTGTGTGGTTTCTGGGTCGCACTTTTCTGTACAGCCTGTTATTGGTCATTTAATAAGTCGGAAATCTGGTTGGATAGAAGTAAGCTGAAACATTTGGTTTTTGTAGGACGTCCAACCTCCTTTTAGGCCAGGACAATGCTCCATGGGACTGGTCTCGTTCTCGCGATAACTACTATAAGCAGAGTACCGTACTGTAAGTGATAGTATCTTTGGGGTTCATCATCCATATTGGGCCTGGAATTTACGGATTTTTGCGGAAAAAGGGAGAAACCACAACTGAACGGTTAACTTTGGACCCGTACGAATAATTCGTGATCTAGCTCTACTTTACACCTGTGAAATGTTTTTGGTAGTACTGAAGGAGGCCCCTCGGTTCGCCCCACGCCCCAATTCAACAACAAATTTCGACCGAACTCCTAATATATTCTGGAATCAAATTTATACTCTGGGTGCCTAAGCTTATTTTTTATAGAGATAAATCATCCATAGATCGTTAGATATATAGATATTCTATACAAAATAGGCTTAGTCACAGACGGTACAGGTGTTGAATTGGTGCGCGGGGCGAACCGAGGTGTCTCCTTCAGTACTACCATGTTTTTCAGAAGATCAAATTGTGGCAACTAACCTTGCTTCCAGGAATTGGGTTGGCTAAACAGGATTTTGCCAGAAATTGAATCCATGTCATAGTTTTTAAACAAATGGAATATTATAAAGCTTTCATAACTTATGCTTTTTTTCAGTTTCGATACTGACGGTCGTACCCGCAAGCGTGTCGAGTTGATGGAGATTTTGCAAGATGAAATGCTTGAGGCAGCTAAGAAGAGAGGAACCAGAAAATAAATAATAATTAAATGAATATTTATTGAAAGTTTTTTATATTCAGAGATAGCAAAATTAGAAGAAAAAATAGTATGATGTTGTAACGTATCATTAGCAATGTTAGCGGGTAGCGGTAATATTTTATAGTAAGTGGGGCGGACTAAATGTTTCATAGACAGCCTTAGGAGTAGATTCTGTTATTCGATAATAGTTGGGTGGATTTAACACAATTAAATGTAGTATTATTTGGATTTGCTGACATAAATGTGAAGTCAGTATTCGGCTACACATAAATCCTGTCGGGGATGCGCCTTATTGAAGTCGGTTTTGCGGGAATCATAAGAGAACCTTCAAGCATACATCCCACGGTTGCTCAATCCACCTAGTAACGAGGGAGTGATCGAACCCACAATCTTTCCTCCTCACTGATTCATAGGCCGGCGCGCTACCAGCTGAGCTACTACGCCCCCGGATCTCGACAAGGCCCAAATACTTCCAAACCTGAGTTAGGGTAGAAAGAGAAGAACACTTAAGCAACTTTAGAAATCAGCTTCATGCGCTTCTGTATAACAGATAGGCCCGTATTAGTTTATTCACATAGAGTTATTTAATGGGATAATACTTAAGTTACTAAATGCAGCTAAATATACGTCTTTTAGGGTAACGATAACGTAATTGAATGTTCTTCAATCGATGGAATTGACAAAATTGGAGAGTTTTCTATTAAATACTCTTATAATATCTATCAAGATAATGGCAGACCTACAAATGAAAGAATTGACTACAGTAATGTGAGTTTTAACCAGATTAAGGAAAATATAGTCAATCGCTTGCAATTGGTTACGGTATCTTTTTCTGCAAATCTATTAAATCTTATTAGAGAATTTAGAGCAAATTTATGCTTTAATTCTAATATAATAATAACAGTTATTCTGTGATATGTGCGATTATAGGAAATAAATAACTTTTTTTATTACTAATATCCAGGATATTATATCCTAAGTGAATAACCGAAATTAATATAGCCCTTGTGCTATATCGGTATAAAGAAATTTTTTAGCGAAGACTGATAATAATGAAGGTAGAAACAAACCTGAACTACAATATTACTGGATAGATCCACTGGAAACGGTGATACACAAGAAATTGAATGTTTAACAAGGCCTTGCTCATTAGCAGTACCAACAGCCAAGAGGAGATAGTACTTGAGAGAAGAGTCGTATTTGAATATCTTAATAGATTTTGGTAATCATGGCGTAAAACATTGAAGGACTGGAAACGCCTTTTTAAGTTTATACCATAGCGTAAGAACAAATGTTGCATGCATTAGTAAAAATTAAAAGTTTTCTTTTTACTTGGTGAATTTTAGATGGTATACATAATATTATGTTTCTACTAAGTGTTTCGCTACTCAGTTATAAGACCTTCTTTTCTTGAAGTCTGAAGATCTAACTTGTTATCCCGATCTCACAGGTCACTTCAGGTGGGTACTCCCGTTGTCAACGTTTCTCTACCCGACCCGATATATGGTCCCAAGCCCATTCATGAAATTTTTTCCGCCCAATATTAAGCTTTAAACTACTATTCTGAAGTTGATACTGACATCTGGCTTACTAGCATCTCCAGAAACCTTGACCAGTCCATCGCAGTACATCATACCGTTGTTATATTGGGATTCACTGGATATCATGCTTGAACGGACGTCCTATATGAAAAACTTAGAACTGAAGTTTCGCTAATATATTTGTAAATAGGAAAAAAAAAGCAAGGTTCATCTTATAAAGTAAGTTATTTTGAACATTTTCGAAAAATGATTGGCCGAGGAAGACATAGACTGGTTAACAGTTGGTAAAATAGTTTATTATAATAGCAAGAAACATTTCCCTAGCTCGATAGAGCGGAAAAATAGGAATTTCCGAAAATATCTACTCAAAAACCACCGAAATTCGCCGCATTTAAACACGTAACGAGTAATATAAAGTTCAATTTAGAACTTTTGAATTTTGAACCAGATAAAGATAAAATGGTATTCACTTTTTGCTTTAGTTCAATAAAGTCGGAGCGTTTGGAGGAATCCGGTTTGTCGACCCTATGATGTTGAACTACTGGCTACTTAAAGGAGCAAACATGGGAAGCTTAATTTCCATTTGCTAACTGTTGCCAAACTTAAAAAAATATGGAAAGCTCACCTCTTCACCAGCAATCCTTAGATTTGTTGGTTGTCCATTGTTATAAGAGAACTTCATAGAAGCAGCGACATCTTTGCCGAGCGAAGAACATTCCAAAACACTTTCATTACCCTTAAAACCGAGTTTTAGTCGATTATTGTTATTGTATAAAGATAATTCGAAACAAGTTTACGGACCGTGTTCACCTACAACCCGACTAAACGGGGCTAAATGGAAGAGGAAATGTTATAAAAACTTTTAACTAATGTATTACAGTTGCCAATCAATGCACATATGAGACTACTGTATAATAGAAGTTCTTGTAATAGTAATTCACTGAAGTAAATGCTTAGAACATAGTTATCATGTTTAATACAATGCTATACTAACTAATTTTATATAATATCGAAAGATAGTCGACGGATGAATCGTTTTCTGAGGGGTACTGTAGTATTTAGAAGGAGCGCGGAAATCGAAAGAAAATGTACTAGCAACCGATATGATTGTGCGGTCATCTTATACTAAATAGACCTTTAAAATACGTAAGATTTGTCCGTAGACTATATGAGAAAGCTTAATTTGAACTTGGCCTATTACGCCTCTCCGTCTAAATAGAGAATGTTATACTGTATCTGATCAAACAGGAGTAAGGAAAAAACATATCTCTAACCTTTCAATGTCCTAGTCAAGTCAAAACCAATATAATCACATTTTTGGGCAATATATAGGGTTCAACTGGCTGTATTGCAGAAAACTAAATGTTGCAAATATAGTAACATCAGGAAAAATTGTTAAAGAATATAATGCTCGTCCATTTCGTTCCGGTGTTATTCCTAGTATCAGTTGTTGGAAATACAAATCAGCAAATAATTAAAAAAAAATAGTGATCGCTAGTGCAGTGTGTCGTGATACAACAATTAATTTAAATCAAAAAACAAAAAGTTGAACTTTTATATCTACTCGCACCATTTCTCGGAACCAAAAAGTTCATTTAATTTTTCAAATAAAAACTTTTGTTCAATGCTTGTTGAGAATGCTTATAGATAAGGTTGTAACAGAATTGCGATAATCTTTGCCTATTTGAGACTTATATGGAGGAATAAAGACTAATATGATAAGCGGTAAATGAGCGTCTACAAAATGAAGGAGGCGGGGTTTAGGGTGACAAAAACAGCCGAAACGGAACCATCTAAAGGAACAACCGGGACTACAATTGGTGGTTGATGCGTCAACGGGGCCAGCCCCATTTCAAAATAATGAGAATCTTATAAAGATATTGAGACCAACGGGCGACAAAATGTTTGACAACGACACCGACGCCCATTCATCCACCCGGGCGTTTCTATACTATGGCCACTGGAGATTATGATGGTAGTTCTTCGTACGGTTGAAGAAACTTTGAAAATCCTGCAACATTTATGATTTTATTAACAATAATAGCAGTAAGCGGAACTCGTAGAAAGAACAACTTCCGGAATTACGATAAGTTCTGGTTTGGGATCTATTAGAGGAATTTGAAGGATCAAGCTCTGGGTTTGGAACCATTTATCAATCTTGGTTTTATTCTGTTTTTTAAACGAAACTTGTGGAGTATATCCCACTTCAGAATCCCACAGACACAGTAGTAACCCGTATATTTCGATAAGATTCTAAGTTCTCTTAGCAGTAACCTCAACTTCGATAAATAATTAAACAATTTTGCCATGCTCAAAAGGAAATGACATTTCTATCCAGAAAACATGGAACCCCGGATATATTTCATGAGATGATCTGCAAAGCCAAGCACTTCTACTAGCAAAAAAGCAAAGTTCGATTTGTGGTATGCCTAATTCCTCAATTCATAAAATAAATTTACTAAACAGCTCGGAGAACGAAAACGCATAGAGCTCATTTTGTCATTCTTTCGCATATTTGTCATCACCAGGTGCAGGAATGCTAATTAAATATTGTTGCGACCTTATATTTTGTTAAATTGTATTACATTGGTTTATGATCAGTAACGAAAGCGAAACTACTAAAATGTTTTGTTATTTCAGTATTTGTAGGTTACTGTAACATTTACTTTCCAGCTAAAAACGATGAAAAGTTGTCTAGGTTAAAAGAAAAATGGACTAAGAGACAGACAACTGTTCGAATATATTTTCTTTTGGGAAAGTGTTTTGGTTTTGGAATTATTGTTTGTTAAGAAGTTATTGAATGTTATAACGGAGCCGTCTCTGCTCAGAATATTCCGGAATGACTGGCCGAAACCCTGCGCCGATGAAATCTACAGTTATTGTGATATGTGCGATTGCAGGAAATAAATTACTTTACTTTATTTTATTAGTTCTAGGGTTGCACTGTGAGGACGAAACCACAAGGAAACTATCTATTCAAACTTATTCTGTCGGTTACAATCGTTCTGTCAGCGTTTGATAAGTTCAGTGTATTCACAAAATATAGTCCGTAACAAAAAGAAGACTGCAGTGCGCGGTGTTGTTAAGGTTTGTCAAATCGCTCGTTCTGAGGCAGAATTGGAAAACAATTGTATCGTTCGTTGTGCACTTGCGGAAGCCAATGTATACCACCGCACTCTCCGGTCTCTTGTTTGTTATAGACTATACTGATAGAATGCCGATGTCAGCTAAAGACTAAACTATAACTATACTCGTTAATTAGAATTTATTGCGCATGATAATATTTGTTACCGCACCAAATGTATAAAAACTAAAGGAAAAGATTCTTCTGAAGTTTGCAAGAGAAGATTTTTATCACTACTTTTTGTTGTTCCCTTTTTTATAGAAACAAGTTGGATTCCCAATAATCTCTCTACTATTTTTTTTATTGTCAATAGCATGTTGGAATAAATTATTATTATTAAAATATTAAAAATTATAATACGATGGCCTAGAAAGGCCTATGAAAGTCTTCACAAAGTACATCTTCTTTTGCAGTTTTATTATTATTTTACAATGAATTAAATGAATGTTTCTTGTAAACTGTAGGCTTCAATTACTACTTTAACGGCCGCCAGGTCCAAGAATGACGTGAACTATGCGAAGGATAAATCTTTATTATTGTGGAGTGGTCAAAACTTCAAAATATTAACGTGTATCAACGGTCTGCCTCTATCACCAAGGCTGTAACAAAACTTCTTCGCAATGTAAAAAAACTGATGTTTGTAGTATATCAACTATAAAAATCCAAAAGTTCGTGTAATAAGGCATACGATTTGAAAAATATTGACGATTGAAAAGTTATGTACAATTATTGAAAACTTTACGTTTCATGTTCATGTAGTTTTCATGTTTAAAAACTGCAATGTTAGTTTGATTGTTTGTTTGAGTACTCACTCACCAATAATAGCTATAGTCTGATTCAAGAGTAATAATGGAGTGTTAAAAAAGAATCTCATTGTAAAATGGCTCTAAAATATCGGAAAACCGAAAATATACGCAAAATTTCCTTTCTCAAAATATTCTCAAAATACACAAGTAACACTCCAATATTCATCTAGAATCAGACTATACAAGATTTGAAAAGTAAATGTTGCAAAACATTAGGAAAGTGACATTTTTTATCAAAAGCAATGTATCAAAAACTTTTGCCATTTTTGTTTTCTGAATATGAATCATTGAAGTCTCTAGCTATTGAAAGTGATCAAGTTTCATTGATTTCTTGATATTAACAGAAAGAGCTAACGCGCTATAGTCGGATACAAAAGTAATTAGTCCGTGTATGCTGCGTATTTCGTCATTTTTAACATTGCGCCTGCTGGCATTAGATTGAAAACTTGCTTTGACTCTGCTTTACTCAGACAAAATATTTAAACATTCTTGCTTATTAACACGGCCGTATTACTTTTGAATTTGACTATAACAAGAAATAACTAATCAAGAGTAAACGGTAACAAAAAGCTAAAGTTATTTCAAAGTGTTTATTCATCATCAGACACTACACGCTATTGTTCTCTACTAATACTCATTTACTCAGAAACATCAGTAACATTTACTATTCCAGTAGATCACAAAATATTCAAACTTTGTGGTTCCCCCCTAATTGAGCCGTTATCTAACAAGGGAATGGTCCCAACTTGCCGTGGCCTTTTGAAAATCGGCCGACGTACGTCGATGGGCATTAGAAAAATAAATGTTTTGATATTTTTTCCAGCTGCGGCGGAGGCCCCAGTTTCGAGCTACGGAAGCTCAAACTTTGAGTAAAGAATAGATATTGAGTAGATAGATAAGCCCCAAAGTGTCTCGGTGGTTGATTGGTAACATTCCACACCAATAAGCTGAAGGCCGATTTTCAAAAGGTTGTTGGGACCATTCCCTTGTAAGATAAGAAGTACAGAAGTACATTGATACAGACAATATATAAAATAAAACAGAGTTTACATTCTGTTTATAAAAAAACAATTCTTTCCGTATATGAATGTATATGACATTACGGATGTTCTTGTTATTCTTTCCATCTTTGGGGCAGCTTGAAGTCGGTGTTTGCGGGAATCATAAGAGAACATTTAAGCATACCACAGGGATCGAACCCACAACCTTTTCTCCTCACGGATTTATAGGCCGGCACGCTACCAGCTGAGCTACTACGCCCCCTTAAATTTATTTATATAAACAAAGTTAATATAGCTTAACCCATTTCATTTAGGCAATTTGGTGGTCTAAGGACGGCAGTCAACTAGCCTTTGCATCAAGAGAAGCACAGTCCGGCAGAACTGTCACCCTAACAAGGTTTGCTCTAGTTAGTTGCGTGTTTTCTGCTAGTTTGTAAGCCCATTTTGCCGGTTCTAGTCATATTAGTCGCTTGGACAGGACCCATATGCATTAAAATTTATTCCGGTACTAAGTCAAGTTCGGCGACCGTATCCAAGAGAGCCACGATATCTTGTTTTCTCTTTTGAGAATGTTAAAGAGCACTAATTTTGCTTTTGATTTATCCGTCAAGTGAACCTTTTATGAAAGAACCAGCATAATTATGGACTCATGACGAATCCAAGACAGCATAAACTACCACAACCATCTTTATAATTCACAAAAAAGTTTGCTCGAAGGGAGGATACCTAGGATTGGGCGATTAGGTTGGCTGAAACTCGGTCAATGATAGACTCATTGCTCATTGTGCATCGGAATATGAATAATTATAAAACTGTTCTAAACATTGCTTATCCTTCTATTTCAGCTATGATAAGGATTCTTCGTATCCCGTCTCCAGCGAGCTACCGTATCCTAAAGTCGGCGAGAAGAATCTGCCGCAGTACACAATAACTATATGGGATAAGAAGAGCAATACAGCTAGGAATATGGCTGTACAATTAAGAGATAGCATGTTAGTTAGAATATTATTAATATTTATATTATTAATAATAAGTCAGTTTGATCCAACTAGGCGTGATAGTGTTATCAGAGGGTCCCGTTACTCTAATTCGAGTTTCAGCTGTAGAGTCTGTATATTCAAAAGTAATGAGGCTGTGTCTGTTGCGTATTTCGTTATTATTAACACTGCGCTTGCTTGCATTCTACGCGCGCGGTAGCAGCAGATTGCAAACTTGCTTTACCTCTGCCTTACTCAGACAAAATATTGCAACACTCCTGCTTATTAACACGGCCGTATTACTTTTGAATTCGACTCTATTTGGTCAAGCAAAATGTCGCAAGCTGTCCGCTACGGTCCGCACGCAACTGTGTTATAAGAACGCGGGTGCGAAGCCTCTCACTGATCTTACATTCAATTGTATAGAACACTCTATGCATGGAAGGGCTCACTCTGCCAAAACTCGACGCACCTCAGGGGTTGTAAGGGCCGGCCCTCCTATCAAAAGTTCTCGGCCCGTGCTGGCCCTACTAGGCCACAGTATTGCGAAATACCGATTTTAATTCCAAAATTTGGAGCGTTATTGATTGGTTTCGAAAGTGAGGCCAGCCCTCTTTTCACAAAAGCACGACCCGGGCCGGCCGGGGGCGGGGGGCCCACACTTTTGCCAGGCTGGCCACCCGTAGGAGTAGTAGATATACTTTTATTCTGCGCAACCGTGCAGTTGTTGAAGCTGACTATACGTACCTTATTAACTTACTTGCTGCGCGGTGGTATTAAATATTACACTCATTTTGTCTCTTAATAATTATATATATTTTAGTTCCTTCCACTATCTCTTCAGTGTTAGCTGGGTTATTCTTAACGGACATAACTACCTCATTGCTTCTTGGGCTAGACGATATCAGACGCATTTAAGCATTACACTATGTGATTTTGACACCGCGCTGTGTAGTTTGGTGAGTTTCAAGCACAGCTACGAATATTAGGAGCAGGCAGGCGGGCCCACTTTTGAAATTTCGGCCCTGTGCTCAACTTTTCGGCCCCGGCCCCGTCTTTGGCTCTGGCTGTTTGCTTGCGTGTTATATATGTATTTAAGATCGGCGAGCAAACTTACAAAGAAAAGCAATGGGCCACCCCTGAAGATATTCATACAATGGTATATTCTAATGATTCTATATATTTATTATTACCAAAACAAATGACAGATGGAAATAGTTATCAACATATTTCTAAAATGACCATACAGGTAGGTACAGGTAGAGGTATTTCCATTGCTTGGCTCGATGCGCGGTGTTTCAAAATTTTGCATTCAAAAAATATTGAAATTGGACAATTCAGAACCTTTTTGAAGGCAACATTTAGCAACACTGCGCATAGAGCAAGGGTGGGGGGAAAGCACTCTAGGTTATATATCATGATATGGTCTTTCCAATGATATATAAATTAACATGAATTTCTTAACAAAATAGGACAGGGTATGAGCATCAAGATTTCAATTTGTTCTGTCCCAGAACAGAACAGGGCGTTAGGGCGCGTATGTTAGGGCGCGAGCCGTGCAATTCACCGACGATTTTCTATTCATTTATATATAACACCACTGCGCTAATTAATACCGCGATGACACTATATCTATTGATAAAGATTGTGAGTCTAAAAATATTAGTTTTCTGGTCGAGCAAAACTGTAATTTTCAATGTGGCAATGCAGTCTAGGTTTTAAAACAGACTATAGAAGAGATACTAAACTGTTTCCTACTGTCCTTATACAATATAATCATTGTCAGTCGACCAGAGCTGGTTATCCGGCCCGACATAAACTTTTTGAGGTCAGGCCGGGCCGGGCCGGACCGATCCAATAACCAGCTCAGCAGCCGACTATATCGCCCTAGAGTTAGATATCTTGTTGCCCGGCCCGGCCTGACCTCAAAAATTTCAGGCCGGGCCGGATAGCCAGCTCTGGTTCGAATATTCTGTTATATATATATATATAGAAATACAGTTTTATATATGAAACTAATTTACGAGTTTCTTTTTCTGAATTTCTAATCACTTCTAACTAAGCATCTTTTGTATATGGGAATGGAATTGTTATCTAACTACAGCTACGATTGTGCGCCGTATTTCATAAAGTTTGAGACATTAACTATTTGACATTCAGCGAACGTTCTTGTAACGGCTTCTGCACTTCAGTGAATCTCCTTATTACCTGAGTATTCAACGGCTTCTAGGAAGTTTTGTTCCGCATTACGCCGTTTGTTTCTCATTAGCCACGATAGACGCTGAGCTCGAATGGTGAAACTAAATTAAATTTATATTGGATATATATTTTAATTTTTAATCAACACTTACTGTATACATATGTTAAGGCATTATTATACTTAGTATACATCGGAGGTGGCTATCTGCCTGATATTTTTGAACCCAGGCCGGGCCAGCCGGACAACCACATCTGTTATACATGATAATGATGGTATGCTGGTGATATTTCATTAAATCTGTGGCAAATATATGGTTTCGAGCGCTGTATTACGTGGCAACAGTAGTGTTAGAAAAGATTATTAACTCGAAATCAATTGATTGGGAGACTCTTCTCCACAAAGGTCATATTTCTACATATCACCCGACCGGCGCTAGGCTGAGTTCGGTATATCAGAGAAAGATTTACTATCAGATTTATCAGAGAAAGAAAGAGAAAGAGAAAGATCAGTTTCTACGGATTAAATGAACTTTTTCGTTCCGGTTTTGATTTCAAAACCGTAACTATCTAAATCGAATATCTGTCAGACGTCGGTTAAGAAAACCTAGGCCCTAAGAAACATACTGCCAGAAGTCGATGGATTGAATCCACCCGACGACAGAATCCCTCGCACCCTACGTGATTTGCTGTGGAGTTTTCGCTTCCTAAACTTCCTTCGTTTCACATCTTTTGAACCGTTTTTCCTGATAATAACGAAGATAGATTCGAGCAATGTAGTCTATCAATTTAGTAAGAGCAATCAGCTAGACTCTACTTTAACTTTAAAGGATCGTGTTCCAATTTACCAGAAAGAAACAAGTGATTTTTATATAGGTTTTCTGACTGTTATATGACTGTTATATGACTGTTATATTAGCATATAAGAGCTAATTTTTGCGGAGCGGAGAATCCATTTTAATACTTATAAAGAATAGAAGAAAGCAAAGAAAGAAGTGTAACTTATTATGTAACAGACGAACTGTAAAATTTACCATTTATGTAATTTAGATAACATTTCGACAGGCTGTTAGGGAGCCCGTTACGAAAATGAACCAATAGCGCTATTATAATGACCAACAGAAGCCATACGGCTATTTTGGTCTAGGTTGAAGAGGTAAATTTAGAAAAAAATTTACTTTTTTATTTTTTTTTTAAATAAAAAAAAATTTTAAAAAAAGGTTTCACTACTAAAGCTCTATTCAAGGAACGTTATTGTTACATCTTCTGTTATTGCGCTTATACTATTGTTACAGATGGATCAGCTGTTTCTAATTGCAGTCTGAAACATTCACTTTTCCCTTAAAAACGGAATCAGTCAGAACTTAAAAGTTAGAATATCAAAATCATCATGATACTTATTCTCACTCATCCCAGGTTTCGTGAACAATGAATGTTAAAACATAGCCGTCTTTACTAAGAAGATTACGGCATGAATGACCAAAACCCGCCTCGAATAAATCTACTATTATCGTGATACTAGTGATACAGGAAAATTTTCAAACTACTGTTTGACTTACTCTACATACTATGTATGAAACCCATCTAACTTTAGGAAATGAAAGCATTAAAGTCATCTGTTTTGTTAGTCTAAGCACCTTGCCATCTCCGTCGACTGTATTTTGCTCTAATTAAATCTTAATTATCTTCTTAACGCGGTCAGTTAAACTGTATCCTTATCAAAGTGTGATCATATCAATAGAAGCAAGTGTTGGTTATAGTCTACCCAACTAATCAAAAGAACCATTTTCCAAATTAATTTGCTAAGAGTTTTAATATAAATCCCAAATATTATACTGCTCTGTTTTGAGTTCGTGGAGCTAAGATTCCGAAATATACTCATTTTCTGATTGGTTGCTAAATTTTGCGAAACAGCCACTTATATAGTCTATTTCAAGACCTAGGTTTCCAGCGCTGAATCACAAGCGGGGCGCAGTGTTATAAAAAATGAATGTAAAATTGGTCGACGTGGTGCGTTTTCTCCCAAATTACATTCAATTTCATAACACAGCACCCAGCTCGTGATACCGCGCTGGAAACCTATGTAGTACGTTTCCAAAACATAGTCTGCACGCGGTGTTAGTAGTTATCCCGCAGTGGTGTTAAATTTTGCCTTCGAAAGTTCCCTCGCCCGAGGAGAGGAAAGCATTTTCCACCGAATTCGAAGACTAAAATTTATCCCAACTGCGGGATAACTACTCTAAGCGCCTGCAGTCTAGGTTTTGAAACAGACTATATATGAGACTTTAACAGCGGTGCTCCCCATGATTCTACGTTCTACGCTGGAAACCCTTCTTTTGATATAGACTATATTTGGTTAATAATTTCAGGCCATGCGACTACTATTATTATTTGCAACATTTATACAATCAATATGTTCCTCTAATATTCTTATGTATTCTACTCCTGTGGGCTTCAGTCATGTTCAGTTCACAGCGAAGATATGCGAGACCTTAGTGAGAAACGGACATAATGTGGTGGGTACTTGAATCATACCAAAATTGTTTTAAAGTTTCTTTATTCATTTTACGAAACACGAGATCATAGATATTTGGAGCGAAGAAGTGAGACGAGGGAACAATAGGAAGTGGGACTTCATATCACAGCACCCAGAGAGTGGATGCGGCGAATCAGAACAAATTTGCATGAGTTATTTCTTTGGGGGTATTCGAACCATCGACCTCTATCTTATAAGGCGAAGCTTCTAACCACTAGGCCACCATTTGATTTGAAGCCATCTTGTAATTCTGATAATTTATACTTTAAATGTTGAAATTCCATTGAAATTGCTGAAATATTGGCAACTATAGTCCACGGCTAAATCTCTTGTTTTGGGAAACGGTAGATTGGCCAACCCAAATTTACCAAATATTGATGCAATTCTCGAATTTTAACGATTTTAACGCTGTGGCGCCATAATCGCTCCACTGTATTACATGAAGTTTGTCCGTAGACTATAATCATAAATCTATAACGCGTGAGTACCATGGTTATGGGGATATATCGAAAAAGCCGCCTTCCCTTTGCAAGAGTTTTGATAAAGTAAATGTTTCACTGAATTTCATAGACTATGTTCTCAGTGTTCGGTAATGTAGCTCGGGGTCCGTCCATTCGAAACTAAATAGATAAAATAATTTCTATAATTTAAATGTTCCAGACAGTATTATTTCCCGTTCTCGAGGACAACACGAAGAAACACGCTTGCAAAGGTGCGAATATCGTATTTATGGATCTACCAAATTGGATAAAAGAAAAACAAAAAACGAGAGCAGCAGGGTTTTGGCAGGTAGTTTTATCAGTTCTTGGGACGGAGTAATTTCTTAATTAATATATTAGTGATCTTTTATTTAATAGGCAGGATTCCATAATTGAAATGTTATAGATCGGTCCACTTCTATCAAATCTTCATATAATTTCACGGATTGCATCTATACAGCACGATGTGTGTGAACGTAAGTTAGTTTGATAGATTTATAGAAATATAGGATAATATAAGATAAAAGCATTTCATTGGATGAAAACAAACTAGCATGAGCGGGAACTTCATATCAAAGCACTCATCAATATTTCTTCTTTTTATTATACAAAGATTCTAACAATTTAACAAATTTGATAGTGATATTAAAAAAGCACTTTATAATCGCTTAAAACTAAAAGTTTCAACATGCTTAGTCTAGTTGACTTATAAGGGCGCTAATTTACAATACATAGACATAGAATATTCTGCAGCAGAGTGAATTGTATTCCTTAGATATTCTGGAGAACCGCCGCAGTCTCTCGTTTTACAATGAAACATTTGACGTTGGTATTGCCGATATTAATGGAATGTGCGCATTTGGACTTTTTAAGGTAAAAGACTAACAAAACTCAAGAAAGCTTAGGCTCCTCATATTAGTTGATGTTCTATGGTGCACTCACTATTCCTGTAAAACACATTTTACATATACTGGCACCTCCTACTCTAACGATACAATATATTTAAAAAAGAATTTTTTATTCCGTATATCAATGTATATCACATGACGGGTATTCTTGTTATTCTTTCCATCTTTGTGGCAGCTAGAAGTCGGTTTGCGGGAATCATAAG
>JAQGAV010002120.1:0-17109 GCA_034691345.1 Phasmarhabditis papillosa
ATAATTCGGGGTCGGCTTGGTACGAGCCTGGCTGGGAGGGGACGGAACGGAAGACAGAATGGGGCATCACCGAATTGTCCAGCGCAAGGCGCCTGACTAATCCAGCGGGAGGGGAAGTTGATCCAGTGGGCCTTTACCAAGGGCTTAACTGGGGAAGGCCTTTTGTACACCAGTGTCCAGCAAAGCTGGCTAAAAAGGCGAAACCTAGCCCAGTGTCCCTGACATTGGCGTTTCGTGTGGGTAGTTGTTGCCGTGTTGTTGTTGGTTGATTGGAGATCTTTATTACTTTATGCTTTGTCGGGCTTGTACACCAGTGTCCAGCAATGCTGGCTAAAAAGGCGAGGCCCTCTATGTGGTTTGGGGTTTGTGCCTAGGTTTGTTAGGTTGGTGTTGTTTGGTTGTTCCTTATTCGTGTCTGGTTAGGGTTTATTACTCTTCATCCTCTGAGTTGTCTTTATTGTGATTTGAGAATCCTTTCAATTTTTGCCTCAAGTCTATTGGTTTTGGCGGTTTACTCTGTAGATTGTCTCCGTGCCAGTATTTGCCCTCTATGTAACCTGTCCATTCTACTGTGCTCCATAACATCATGTGCGCCAGGTCTTTTCTGTATTTTGATGGAATATCTAGTAAGTTTAGTGTTTCTTCATTTCTGGGGTGCCAGCTGCCTAGGCTGCCTACTACTAGGGCTGTGGATGTCGCTTTAACATCGGGGTATTCCTTCTCATAGAATTTGGCTACATGTTTGTATTTATCACACTTGTCTGAAAACGCTTTGTTGAATGATTCTATTTTTCCTCCATATGGGCAAGTGACATCTACTATTATGACCTTTCTTTTGCGGTTGTTGGCACTTGCTCGTTTCTGGACGAATCTTATGTCTGGTCTACAGTTGTCGTTCATACCATGTACCGTTTCATCAATAATGATGGTGTACATGTCTCCATGTACCAGTCGTACTATCTGTACTAAGAGGTTTTGTGTTGCGTTGTGCCTATCTGTATGTTCTCTGGCATTGAATACTGTGCATTTGTTAAATACGTGTACTGCGTCTTCTTTAAGTTCGGCTTCAATTGCAGGGTCATTTCTCCCCCAGTTTGCTCTGAGGTCTGTGGGGGTACAGGCTTTGCAGAAGAGGAGTTGTCGCCGGATTCCCCTGTCTTCCGGTTTATCATTGCTGAATTTGGTGCACCTACCTCGCGTTTGTAGGAGCGTTGTTGCTGCTGGTCGTGTTAGCCATACTTTCGGGTTTAATAGAAACTCTGTGGAGTGTGGGCTCAAGGTTACTGTTACCATTACACTATTGTTGTAGAGTCCAGAGTTCTTGTATGTGTTACCATATATGGCTTTGATTGCTTTGGTGAGGTTCATGAGCATCGATTTCTCTTTATCTGACGTGATGGTTGTGAGTGCGGAAGTTGGAGTCAGTTGATATTTTAGTGCTGGGGAGTTGTTCTCTAGTGCTAGGTATAGTTTGTGGAAGCGTGGGTATCTTGGCGTCACTCTAATTGTGTAGTGTGCTATTATGTTCCATAGATTATGTGTAGTCATTGATAGCCCGTCATCCTTTGTTGGTTTTGTAGATAGTGTTTCAAAGGCTTCTTCTAGGGTCAGTTTCTTCTTGAGGTGGGTTTCAAGGCTATTTATGAGTGCCTCTACTGTTGTACGCTTTACCATTGGGTCTTTAGCCCAGCATTGTTTCATGAAATTTGAGAGGTTTGTCATATTCGATAGGTCTTGTGGTGAAATACAATTCAATCCTCCATCAGCTGGTGAGCAGTAGAACATTAAGGTGTCGAAATTGTGTGGTAGTTTGTATATGCTGCGGAGAAGGTCTCTTTGTATTTTATCCATAGCATGCAAAGCGGTCACTGTTGGGGTGGAGTTTCCAAGTACGTGTCGGGTTGCTGGTGTTATGAGGGTTTTGACTGCGTCTAATTGTTGGTTGATACTTAGGTTGCTGATCAGGGTGTTACATCCTTTCTGGTATGTTTCCATTGTTAGTTTTTGTAGGGTAGTATGATTATTGTATCCGGTTTGAATTCCTAGGTATTTGTAGCCGATGTCTTTGGTGAGAATCGGTATTGGTTTCTCGTTGATTTTTATTTCATAGTTTAGCACTCTGTTCTCGTATGGATGGATGCATAGTGATGCACACTTGTTTGCGTTGAGGGAGATGTGGATACCTTCTGCTATATTTATTAGTCTATTGATGTCTACTTGTAACTTGATGTGGTTCTTTGCTATTAGTACCAGGTCGTCTGCATACGCTAGGAATGAGACCCTGTCTTTGATAAAGTCGTAGCCTTCTGAGAATTTATCGTGATTTCTTAGTATTATTTCGAAGGTCAGGTTGAATAGCGTGGAGCTGATTGGGTCTCCTTGTTTCGTTCCACATAGCAGTGGTACCGGCTGCGTTTCGCCTTTTGCGCTTTGGTATGCAGTAGTGTTGTTGGCATATATATCATCTATTATTGTGATAAAATCGCTGGGGAAGCCTGTTTGCTCTAGACATTTAAGCATCACGGGGATGGGGATTGATCCAAATGCGTTTTTTAGGTCTAGGAACGCTATAGCAAGCCCTGTGTGGTTTTGTTTGGCATAGTCGATTATGTTCCGTAGCACTGTTGAGTGTTCTCTGATTCCGTCATTCACTGTAAATCCTTTTTGGTTTTGGCTGAGAAGTCCTGGTATTTTTGTCATTCTATAATTCCATAGCTTTGTGTATGTTTTGTATATTGTTTGGAGTAGTGTGATCGGGCGGAAATGCGCTGGGTTGTTTCCTTCACATCCTGGTTTAAGAATTAAAATTGTTTTGGAGTGTTTCCATTGATCTGGTATTTTTTGATGGTATATGCATTGGTTACAAATCCAGGTCATGATTATTTGGTTGGGATCTAGTTCCTTCCAGTTGGCGTAGTAGAGGCCATCGTCACCTGGGCTCGTGTGATCGCTTTGTAAATCTTTAATAGCTTTTTTGACCTCCTCATTGTTAAAGTAATCGGCGAATTGGCTGCTGATAGTAAGTTTAGGTAACGTTGCAACGTTTAGGTTGAGGCTGTCGTAGTCTATTTTTGGGATTTCCATGTCTTTAGTGTAGTATTCATATAGTGTTTCCGGTTTGAGTTCGCAGGGTTGGGGGATCAAGTTTTGGATATGTTGCCATGCTCTTCCTTTGTCCTTCCAGTACGTAAGGATAGGGTTAATATCTGTTGCCTTTATGCGTTTTTGTTTCTTGACCCTTCTGGCGGTTTGTCCGTTTGTGTCTGCTGGAATTAGGGAAACTTTTTCGGTTATGGGTATGGGTTGCTCTAGGGTGGCTAGAAATTTTTGATATCTTTTCCTGGTTGCATGAGCAATAGCAGTTTCTAATGTCTTTGTTAGCCATTCAAACTGGTGGAATGGCATTCCTGCGGTATGGTAGGTTTGCTGGAATTTTAACAGCCAGTTGTTCAGTTTATTCCGTAACTCGTTCATCGGGGGGCAGTCTTCCTTGGCATCTTTCTTGATGGAGCTGGGAGGTTTGCTGACTATGGCCGCCAGCGGTGGAAGGTTTGCTCTTGTTTCTGTTGCTTTTATATCTTCCAGTACTTTTTGTCTCAGGCTGTCATTGTGTGCTATACAGTATTCCTCATAGTCTGATAGTATTGCTGCATATCGTATTATGTATAGGCCGCAGTTGACCATATCATGCGGTTCTTGTCTGGGTAGGTTGAAGTGTGTGTATGGGTTGTATTCTGTCCAGTGTATATGGATGGTGCTTTCCAGAGTCGTTTTAATGTGGTCTGGTGTTGATTGTGGTTGCCGGGGGTCCATGTAGGTGCCGGTGTAACCGAACTTTCTTACTTTTTGAATCCAGATTAAGGACCAGTGATTATTTTCTAGTACTGGTATGAATGTGTGGGGGGATGATTCTATTGTGGATTTGAGTGTTGGTACTGCAGTGGTATCTGATGATAGTAATGGCCATATGTATGCGGGCAGTGTTTGGCATTCAGCAACTTTGCATATCTTGTTGAGGGTCCAGTTAATGACGTCGTCCGTTATCCATGCCTCCATTGTGTCGTTGTAGTTTAGACAAGCTATGGCTTCTCCCTTGGGGGTCGTGTCCTTGTTGATATCTGGGTTGGGTGTGTTTTTATCTGTGTTATTGGCTGGTTGTTGTTTGGTAGATGTGGATGGTTGTGAAGCATCAGAGTTGAGGATGGTCTTTATGGATTCCTCATTGCATTTTGTTCGGTGAGCTTTAAGTGCTGCTTCTGAGTGGTAGCGATTAAGGCATTTGCCACATACACAATCCCCTGTCATTGGTGCTCTTTGTAGTTCGTAGTCTTTGTTTTTGCAGGTAGCTTCATGTTGTTTGAGCCAGGTTTCAGTTTTGCCGCCTTCTGACGATATCCTGTTGGTTATTATTGTTTGCCTGTGATTACATTTCCTGCATTGGAATCCGTAGGCTAGTGTCTTTTTATGATCTCTCCTTAAGTGCGCTAGTGTGGTTCCTATTGTTGTCGTTTTAGTTGTGGCATCACTGGTGATTCTTCCACATTTGCCCGGGCAGTGTAGATTTCTTGCTAGTGGTATTGGTATATATCCTGTTATTAATGTTTCAGTTTCTGTTATGCTTGCTAGTTCCTCAAGGTCAGGGATTATTACTATGTGTTTTTGTTTGGGCGATTGGTTAAGTTTATTGGTTCTATTTTGGTTTCTGGGTGGGTCTGGGGTGATGCATGATTGCTTTGGAGGCGGTGGTAGCCGTATGTTGCGCCGGTGGTATGTGGATTTAAATACTTGTGTAAATGGTGTGGGTAAGTTAGTTGGTGGAGATACCTTGTTTGGCTGTGGGACGTGAGATTTTGGTTCGTTCTCTATTCGATTGTGTTCTTTCATTTTGAGGTGCTTGTGGATGGTGGAGTTGAGATTGTCTTTGTTTTGATGTTCTTTATCTTGCTCTGTTCGGTTGTAGGCGGTTCTTTTAGTATCGGTTGCTGTTTTGTAGGTGGGAAGTGGAGTTTTACTGGGGGGAGGTGGTGATACTGTTGGTTTAAATTGGATATTTCTTTCTTTTTGGTTGCTGTGATTGAGGGCATTTAAAAATGAGTCAGGTAGTTCTGCAGTTGCAATTATTGGTGTGAGTTTTATGACCTTTTGTTGAGGGGTGTTACTTATTGGGTCTGATTTTCTTTTATTAGGTTGATGGCTAGAGGTTGGTTGTTTTGGTGGTGTTGTTTGCTGTGTTGTTTTGGTTATTGATGGTGTATCTCGTCGTGTAGTTGATTTGGATTGGCATGGTCTTTTCTTTTCCATAGAGTGCTTTGTGGTTGTGGTGTTTAATGTGGTGGTGGTGGTGGTGATGGTATGGTTCATTGTGCTCTGGTGAGCACAAATCACAGGTCCCGAAGGAGCTGTTCGCAGGGGGATTCTGTACCCCTGCCATTTGGGACCTTTGTCCCCAGTCTTGTCCGGGGGGTCCGGGGGCTCTCTCGATTTGACCGGCGTTGTCATCAACGATCGCAGTTCTGCAATGGAGAATCTTATGTTAGAGAAGTTCGGAATAATACAAGAGAAGAGCAAACATCAATATAATGCACATGGGTAAACACAATAGAATCGAAAAAAGGGGTTAGTAGTGAATTGGTAAGGGGAGGATACTTTGTTTGTTTTCATTAGTTGGTACTTTCTTTGGTTATTTATGTTGGGGAATACCAGGATCTTATTCAAATTTGGTTCTTATTCTGTCTTGTTTGCTGTTGTTATTGTTGTGCTTATTTGCTTTAGTGTAGGTTATTTTGAGTTGAGTTTTATTATGTGGGTGAAGTGTGTGAGATAGGCGCGGAACTGGTCAGACACGTGGTGTTAACTATTGTGTTGCAGACTCCTTTTGGTTTCATTAATTCCCCATGGGTGGCTGTTCCCTTAGTAACGACAAGTGTTTTGTAACATATTTATTGCCCCTTATGACATAAACCTTTAACAAAATAACAACACAAATAAGGGTAGCAATTTGGGCGAACCCGCGCTAAGACAATAAGACAATAACAATAGTAGGTTAGTACAACAACCGGTTAGTAACAGTAGATGCAGGGAAGGTTCAGACTTTTGGTTTCTTCGTGTTCTTCTCCGCACCTTCATTGCTTCCTTCGTTTGCCTTCTGTCTGCTAGATCCGGGAGTGGAGCCTAAGTGTGAAGATTATATAAGCCGAGTGTATAATGAGCTAACCTTGTGGTCTTTGAAGTGAGGCCGGAGCACTCTTCGTCTGGGCTTCCTCGGGGTTCTCGTCGTTGCCATCTCCCTCCAGTATCCTGCTTCTCAGTGATGGTTGTGCTGAAGTAAGTTAAGGTAAGTTTATAAAGTACACTGAATTACCTTTGCGTTTCGGTATGCGGGGAGCCTTGATGATTGGGGTGTATGGGGTCACCTCCCCATCCTCCAATTCATTTCCATTGTCGGAGGCATCATCGTCATCATAGAGCGTAGAGTTGTCGTTTTGTGGAATGCAGGTGGCCAAGTGATCGACATCAATCTGATATCCCATCTGTATTACCTCTTGGGGTGGTAAGTAGGGCTCCTCTTGTGTCTCCAGGTTAGCCATGGGTGGTCTTCTCGCATCAATGGGCGTTTGGGGAATAACCCTTGGAAGTCCTATATAAGTTGATTGATTAGGAGAGATAAAGCATGAACTAACTCCTGGGGGTTTCCACTGCAAACTCCATTTGTTGCGGTGGCTGGATCCTTGGTGTTGGTGCTGCCGGCATGACGTTTCGCCCTCTCCTTCTCATGTCTTCAGCTTCTGTAATTAAATGAATTGTGGATTCAAGAAGGGTTGTTTTACCTTCATCGGCTTGTGTGTAGTTCCATGGTGTGACATGTCGTGCAGCTGGCGAATTTTGAAGGCACAGTCCCATCATCCGTTTGATAGATTTGTCGAGTCCATTCGAGAAGGCAGTCATCTTGATGTGTCCGAAACTTCTTAAATGCTGTTGCTGAATGCGGTCACGGGTTAGGCTCCCGTTGTTGTACAAAACAATTTCCAGGTGCTTGATTTTGACATTATCCATCTAAATAAATATAGTTACAATCCAACCAGTAAATATTACTACCTTGCTTAGCATCCACATTACATCACTTGCGTACTCTTCAAAGAGTATGACATGTGTGTTGACTCTGGACAGCAGCTCTGGGGGTACGTCACTGGAGTCGGTGTACACGGAGACTTTCTGGGCTTCATTTGTGTAACTGTCCTCATCGAGTAGTTGACCGGGGGCCCAGATAGCCGTCTGATGTTGGATGATGGGACCTTCTGATCTTGCTGAGCGAGAATGTGTCTGAAAGCATGCGTTTAGTAATGACATCTCAGCTATGGACTTACACGTGCCAGTTGTAGAATCCCTTGTATCTTCAATGGCTGCACCTCGAAAGTCCTTAGCCACTCTTGTAGCTGGTAGAAGGAGACGTTGAATCTCCTGGCGAGATCGGCAGTTGTGGTAGACATTGAATACCTAGAAGATGTGAGTACTGATATATGTCAATGGGATATAAGATATAAGAGCAGACATGTACAATGCATTAGACAATAATTAAATCAACACACACAGTAATATATAGTCTTATTAGTAAAGTATCAAAATAATGTTATCAAGTATCAAATAAAAATAAAAAATTTTTAGGGCAAACAAATTTAAATTAAACCAGCAACTTTCAGTTACCGTAACCAATCGTGGTAGGATTAATTGCTGGGGCGTGGCCTATTGTGGCGTGGTACAAACGACTGCAGTAAATTATTGGTACGATAGTTAGTCACAGCATATTAATTAGATACAACGCATAAATTAACTCACAGTACAAAATTAAATGACAAGATAGTTACAGAATATTAATGACATCATTAATTCAACGCATACAATTAATCAGTGGTACAAAATCAATTGACAAAGTGGTTACAGAGTATTGACATCAGCACATAAATTACTTCAATGGTACAAAAATAAATCACAAAACACATCGACAAGGGATTTGACACTAGACTGGATATGCTTCTTCTTGGATGGTCCCACTTTAGTTGGAATGACTTCGTGACTTCTTCTTCCCGTTCCATCCTTTTGGTGTTGCTGAAATTAATTCGTATGCTATTGTCATGATATGGTGTGGTGATGTGGTTAAGGTATGGTATAGTGAAGTGATAATGGAAGGATAACTTTCATCCAGACCAAGGTCAAAAATAAAAGCTGCCCCTCCATTATGGAGATCGAAGCGGCAACAGTAGAGAACAGGAGTGCGACTTCTATCATCGTAGAGGCGAGGCCTCTATCATTGTAGAAGTAGAGCACCTGCCAAAGTCCTAAATGCCTAGATATTACCTCTAATCTATTTGAGTCCTCAATGTCGGATGAACCAATTGGGAGTCAACAACAATTCCCGGCTGAACATTCTGCTGAGCTGGTCTATCATTAGCATTGATCTGTGGAAGAAAGAGTTAAATAGACGTAGACTCATATTTACTACAGTTTTCATTATCTCCTTTTCCATAGAAACAAGATGTTTGTATCCCGACTCTGATATCTTATTGTACTAGTCTTGTTTAATAAACATTATTATTATTATATAATAAAAAATAGAAGGACGGAAACTTGTTCATATCAACGGATTAAAATATGCTGTACTAGCTCTACTTTTTGAAAAAGAATAAGAACAGGGCAGAATTAGGCTTTTGCTATTAGAATTCATAACTCTATTCAGTATTCAATATAAAACGTTTTGGAACTCCGTATACATAACTCCATGGAACATATTGACTCCACCAAAGATTCCTTACACTTTACTTTACGTTTCCAAAAAGTACCTAACATTGTAACCCAAATAATTTATCAGAAAAATAGATTAATAAATAAACAAAAACTTGAGACTGCCAATTATTTATTCTTTATACATACAATTAAAGAAGAATAATATTATAGATCATCATTACAAAACACGAAATGATCATAAATGGCTTGCTTACAGCACTCTTTTTGATTGCTTCGGCATTTTCATCGTCCTCACAGTCAGCATCTTTGGGGATTGTAGTCAGAGCCACAGGTCGAAAATAACCTTAATATCTTTATATATAAAATATTATTTTGCATTAAATATCTTCCAAAATAGGGTGGCGATTCGGTGAACTTTTTGGCAATTTACCGGTAAACCGGCATACCGGTAAATTTTCTGGCACACCGTGGTACCGGTAAATTTTTATGATAAATTTGCCTTAGCTAGCCTTAACTATCCAAATATATATGTTCAGAAAGCTCAGCCTCGTAAAGTATTTGTTTTTCTTACCGGGATATGGTTCCGGAAAGTTCCTTCCGGTGATATTATCCACCATCTCCAGCATCAGTTTGTGAATTGGTGATCCGAACTCATTACATAGAGAAACATCGCATGCGCAGCGCATAATATGAACGTCGGGCATAGGTTCTTTAACCCAGCACCACTGTGACTTATCGTCGCCAACATAGACAACACTCTAAAATATAAATATATATTAAAATATAAGTTTGGTATTTATGATAATGTAGAAACTATATAATTTTGGCAGGATTGGGGTTCAGTGGTTAAGATTTAGACTTGAAAATAGGAAAAGTCGAATTAGCTCTAAGTTTATTCAAATCAACACAATACATATAGCTGGCACAAATTATATGTAACAACATAAAAAAGGGGCGGGGCCACACTGGACTGTCCAGGACAAATTGTACTTAGTATCTATAAAAGACTGCAATTCGTATTAAACCAGTTTTCTCAACAAGAAAACACTTCATTTTCTCAATTAACCGCATTTCGTACCCCTGCCCGGGTCCCTTATTAGGACAGGAATCCGTAAGACGGGCGTTAGCCGTAACCTCGGATAATTAAGGAGACTTGTCTTTATGTCTCCGTCTGTAAAAGAGCCCCAAAAGAGAAGAAAGGCAAGGTATTTGTATACTGGATTTATCCTTAAACAGGAATCAAATAAAACAGTCGCCGGGAGAAGTCTCCAACCGGGACTTGTCTTAGTAGTCGGATCAGCCAGTCCCCCTGCACCCACTCTGACAATCGAGTGGGGTGGGAACACCTCACAGCCTTGAACGAGCTGCGCGGTTTTACCCCGCCTGAGGGCCCAGGATGTAACGACCCATTTAATCTTCCATATTCTGACTCACTGTCGATTGGCGATCATTGTATTGGCCGACGTCCATGGCGGTGTGCCAATAGTCAACAAAAGTACCGTCTTTTTGGAACATGTAATGACTAAAATAAGAATATTTTGAATGTATAGTAAATTGATAAACTTACATGCCACATTTCTTCGTTTTATCATCAACAGCATTAGGCTGTTTATTATAGGCTTTAATGTATCCTCTCTCATAGATAGCTGTAAATGAATGCATTTGAGGGTGTATTTTAAGTGTTATATCGATATGACATGGGCTTAAATACGGTTTGTATTACCCTAATCTAAATTATTAAACGGACCTACTACACAGTATCTTCTGGTGCTAGGTTCCTTCTTGCATTTGAGTCCTTCGATTATTCTGGAGCAGCTTAGTGCCAAAAATAAAACTACAGTAATAGTATTCTTAGATACCATATTGATTAAACCGTTCAAGAGATGAGCACAACTTATAACTGAGGAGCTCTAAGGAGCTAGATGGACTATTTCCGAGGATCTTGTTTACAAGGAAAGTACATGAGCTAGGGAACACTGAGTATGCTCCTAGGCGCCTAGAAGATGAGAGACTGGTTTGGGTTAGGGAACACTATTTTATAATGTTTTAGATGTTTTTAAGTTGTATTCATGAATAATAGTGAAGTGTTAAAAAAGAATCTAGTTGAAAATGGATCTGAAAGTATTCGAAAACCGAAAATACACTCAAAAGTAAATTACGCAAGTAACACTCCATTATTCCTCTACAATGACACTAAAGGAACTTATCTATTTGCTTTAGGATAAAAGAGTTTACATAAGAAACAAGCTGGGTAGTACTGAAGCAGGCGGTCGATTGCTCGGAAGGAAATGGGTGTGGCTTACTTAGGCCCCGCCCACTGCTGCGCGCGCTTTTCGGCAAAACGAAATTTTTCGAATTCAATTTATACGTCTTTTTGCCATACATTGGGTGCCTAAGCCTATTTTTTTGCACAGCAGTGGGCGGAGACTGCGAGAGCCACGCCCAGTTCTTCGTAGGCAATCGACCGAGCCGCCTGTTTCATTACTACCACAACTATTATGACAGTTTTCTCTCTGTCATAACTAAGTACCTACAACGCTGGAAAATTGTTATTTCATTATAGAATACTATAATTCTCGCTTACTATTAGTTAGAGACATTTTAACTTTGTTAAAAAGAAAAGAGCAAATTTAAACTATAGTTTTATTGAACACTGTTAAATTATAATCACTACGTTTCATGACAATTAAATTATTTACCACAAATATATAGATAAGCGAGCAGGTCCTTCAACTCTCTCTTCTTTCATCCAATGTCTTTGTCATAAGAGTACGAAACTATTAACAATACTTTGACGCCGTCTCCACGCCCCCTTTCTCGGCGCGCCTTGTACGGCAAATTTTAGCATGCAAAAATAAAGTAAGGCCCGAAAACTGGTGGAATTATGAAATCCTCGTAGCCTAGGAGCCGAGTAAGATTCTTGCAACAATTATTAATATTTCGATAGCTAAATATGCCATGTTTCTTGCTATCTGCTTTAAATAAGATATTTTCTAAAATGAAGTGTAGTTATATAGAGATAGACTTCAATAGAAATTACGGTAAATGTAATGGGCACTTCGCAAGAATCACTCTTCAGTTAACGTTTGGAGCTTCGCAAATAGTCCTTACTAACATCATAAACCATGATTCCCATAGGAGGCAGCATATTATTGTATGCACATAAATGTATTATTGTTGAATAAAAACAATAGTGCAAAAACTGGTTATTAAGCCGACGTAATTCTCAAAGTTTTCATTTTCACATTCACTATGACCGCTCAAATGTTAACTAAAATAATTGTTATTTTCTTCTATCTTTATAGTTTTACGGTTGCTATTGAAGGTAAGTGAACAAGAACAACACAGGCAGTTACGAAGAGCGCGAATATTCCATAAACACCGTTCCTTGCTTTCCTTATTGAATTGATAATTGAAAATTTATTTTGTTTCCGAGACAATTATGAACAAAAGAAACAATATGATAATATGATAATATCATAATGGGGGGCCTGTTCTCGGGAGGAAGATTGTCAGTCAATATCCTCATGTTCATGAAAAAAATCGAAAGTAAAACATACTAGAAATACAATCTGTTTTGTAGGTCTTATGTAACATGTTTAATTAATTTCAGAGAATCTTTAAAAATTTGAAAAAATATAATAACTCTTACTACAAATGCTCCAGCGTCTAGGACCCCAACAGCAAAACGTGTGCCATCTTCCGCCGCCAGTTAAAACTTTATTATGAGAACAAATTTGATTTTCAGAGACTGACGAATCATGGAAGCATAACGATGTTGTTTATACATACAAAATTGTTATGACAAAGAAAGAAAATGAAATGTTTTTCACACTTAATCCATTGGAACAGTACAACTACTTGGCTGGTAAGTTTCAATAAGGTTAACTCGATGCATCAAGCCGATTAAAGGTACCTACTAGGTACCAGAGCTGATTATCCGGCCAGCACGGCCCAGCCTCCAAAATGTCACGCCCGCCGGGACGGATAATCAGCTCAGGTAGTTACTACCTACCTAGACATGGGATTTCGATCAACTACAAAAATCTAATAAAAGTTAATTTTTTACATCTACAATTAACAAAAATGTGTCTTGTATTATTTACCTTATTTACATACAGCAGAAACCGATTTTTTGCAGAAAATATTACCTCGAGGTTGGCAACTAAGTTTGGGGTCCCAGACCTTACCAAATTAGTAGAATATCCCGTCGCTTCCGAGACTGATGGTGAGTATCCTGTGGAAACTATGACAAAGTTAGTCGTCATTAACAGATTCTGCTTTCTGTGGTGTAGTGGTCCAGGGCTGGGAAAAGGCCGGCCCGGCCGGCCCTAGTCTAGTATATATTTTTAGCGGATATTCTTCAAAAAAGTTAATTTTCATTTCTATTTTCTGGTAATAACAATAAAAAAGGCAATAAGGTTTACCAATTGATGTTTTTTGACACAATTTATCAAAATATTCACCTAAATCAGTCGATTTCTTCATAAAAATTGTCCCTGCAAGAGCCGACTTTTTGAATTTTCGGCCCTGTGCGGGCCGACTGCTCAAAATTTCGGCCCCAGTCCGGGCCGACTTTCCAAATTTTTGGCCCCGGCCCGTGAAATTCCCAGCCCTGGTAGTGGTCTAAGGTGGCATTCATTGAGCGAGAGGTCATTGGTTCGAATCCTCAAGAGATGGAAACCTTTTGCAAACAAAACCAATTGTTATACTAAAGCACCCTAAGCTCATATTTTTTTCTAAAAAGAAATATTTATGGGTAAAAATAGGTCAACCTGATGAAGAACTGCCATATAAGTTTCTTTTTTGTTTTAAAAGAGCGCCCAATTACAGATACTGATGATTCCGATGTGACAGAAGATAAAATCTATTCATTCGAGGTTCAATTGACTAAAAAAGAAGACGAGGCATTTAAGGCGATGAGCTCTGTGGATAAATATAACTACATGTCAGGTAACATATCTATACTTCATTTATTGTAGAGGTTGCCATTGAGTTACTTGGTAACCCATGAACATAATACTTATTGCAGATAATATTCTAACTAGATTGGCAATCACTTTCGGAGTACAGGATCAAGTTGGGAAGAATAAGGTTAGGCAAATATTGTTAGATAAGCTTGGGTTGGGGCTGTAAATGAATCTTCTGTGAACATTTCATAAACTTTATTTTTACTTACAACACGGAGGTATAGTCTACGGATAAACCTCATGTAGTTTAAAGGTCTATTTATTATAAGGCGAGCGCACAATTATATCGGTTACTTATACATTTTCTTTCTATTTCCACGCTCCTTCTAAATTCTACCGTACACCTCTGCAAACGATTCATCCGTCGACTATGCCGGTCTGTCACCTACACTTCACATCGGCCTGGCCAGTATCTTAGCCATGCCCCGCCCCGATTCGGCCTGCTTGGCCCGGTCACCATCAAGTAACCCAATATTTTTAGATGTTTTGCTTCTAAATTTCAAAATAGGGCAAATTATTCTTCCAAAATTTCAAAAAAAAAACGGCCCTATTTGAAAAACTCGGCCAAACCGATCGTGACAAGTGTGCTCCCCCAAATTCCTGTAGCCAATATTAACTTTGCCTGCATGTTTATAGATGCCAGAAGGTCAACCAAAGGAATCAGAAAGAAACGATAGCAGTGGAGGATCAAAGGCTGATGTGGAAACTGATAGGCCAATCAAAAATAATAAGCAAGGTGACTAATTTAGTTAATTTTCACCCTTTCCCCATAAAAAGGTACTTGATGGCAACGATAACTCTAAAACTTATAGTTTGTCGACCACTGATTCCTGATTTGATTGGCTGCATCATATTCGTCATTGGAGCCGTTCTCGTTATTTATATTCTTAAAAATATAATGCAGTGCTGTAGGTGAGCAAAAAGAGTATTTATTATATATTCCGAATATCTTTTGCTGCAAAAGTTCTGCCAGAAGTTGGTCCCATCGAAAACCCCTTCCACTAAGACAACTAATTTTCTTAAAGAAATCGCAAGAAACCTGCTAACAACTTTGCTCACATCGAAGATGGTCTGAAGATCCATTCAAAATACTAATCAGATATAAGATTTTTTTCGCTTGAACATGTTTTGTATACCAGTCCTTCGGCGGCACTTCACGCCGCCTCTGTGTGGTTGGGGAGCTACTTCCCATAATTTCTTATTTTCGAATAAATTATACGAATCTATAAGTCAAGCAACAGTTTATTTAAAAAAACACAGGTTTATTACATAAATAGCTAATTATTAAACTTTCTTTGTAAACTATATTACGCATTCTGAAGTTTGATTCCGCCCATTGATCGCAGCAATGTAAAGTTGAGAATACTTCTTCTTTCACTGAAAGTCAAATACTTTTAGGTATACTTTTAAGATCAGGTAGTTTGAAATTATTGTATTATTTCTTACCGGTAAAACTCTGTTCCTATCCTTTGTTTATGCTCATATTTTACATATATTAATGTTACAAGAGCAGTATTCAGTGCATATAGGGGTATTCAGGTAGAGATCACGAATTCCTCTATTCCGAGAATCCTACGGCCTGGTGGTTCAGGTGGTAGAATGGCTCGCCTCTGTACGCTAATCGTATCAAAAGGCTCACCGCAAGTTCCCATTCTTGGGTTCTTCAGAGATTTATGTACAAGGTTAGAAGAATACAAATTACAATAATATAAACAAATTTGTCATAAACGAAATATATCCCGACATAAGATAACGTATCACGAGAACGTGTGACCAAAACTAGCCCTTAGGATTAAATCAGTAAGAGAGTAACCATTGTTTATTTCATATGAAGAGCGTATATAGTTAAAGTGAAACTTTTTTGAGGCCTTACGCTGAAATAATTATTTATAATGGACATACATCTTATTGTTTGGTAATCCGGAATACTTGGATGTTCTTGCCCAGCCGGTGTGTAAAAATTGCATCGCTACCGACCAGTTTATGAAAAAATTTTCTGACCCTATTCCGACAGAAAAATGAAGCCCAGGAGACTCATGATGTTGGGAACTACTGTTCATCGTTGAATACTTATATGTTTGCCTCCTCTTCCCAGCTGTATAGGCTATAATATACTATATAATGATATAAAATAATGTTATTTAAAATAAGTGTTATAAATTTCTTCTTAACATACAAATTATTTACTACTAAAACAAATCAAAGAAAAATAAAACCAATGGAAAATAGAAATACAAAAAGGTATTAAAAATGATATAAATAACAAAAAAGTTGATCAAAATGATCAACTTTACGGCTCATTGTACTTTTGGTGTTTCTGGTTGCACCTTGGACGAGTACTGTACGATGATTTGGAAGTATAGTCGATATCCTAGGTATCCAGCGCGGTATCACGATGTACTTCTGGAGAATACCCGTCACGTCGACCGATTTTGTATATGTATATGTTACCCAGACAAAAAACGGTTACAAAAAAATGCTATACTCAGTGTTGGGAAGCTACCGTCTAAGAACAAAAGAGCAATGCCCGGTTAGGACACCTATGACAGTGAATTGTTAGGCTCAGACACATCTACATTTGTTTTGCACGGTTTTCCGGAATTCGGATGATTTTTACTCCGCTCAGAGTTAACATTATCGAGCCAAACTTTCAGAATCCTAGTTTGTCCTGGATTCTCCCTTTATGCCAAATGACTGACGGAATGACAAAGACAATTGCACTTTTTTCTCAAATCAATGAAGTGTCTCCAGATTACGTTCAATCTGGAGACACTCGAAGTTTCCAAAGAATCCATTTTTGCCTTGTTAAAGATGAATAATACTCCACAAACAAGCAATTTATTGCTCAAATGTCGCAAATATGTTCATGATATAATAGTGCAAATATTTGCACCGACTGGGATCAGTTTTTGTCTATTTACATCCAATCCATACACTGAAGCATTCGAGGTTATCAGCAATTTTGTTTTTTGTAGATTGTTTCATTATTTTTCTGTTACAGTACCCAGAGATCAAAAGCTCAGCATAAAATTAGACTTTTTCCATCCCAGCCCGGAACCAGTTTTTAAAAGTAAACTGTTGGCTCGTAAAATATTCACTTCTGCTAGTTGGAAATGTTTTACTCACAATCTCAAATTATCGTAGCACAAATTTTAAACTTTTAACCTATTCATTTTACCAGTATCAATATAGTCTGTAACAAGAAAAAGGCTGCAAGTTGCGGTGCTATATAGGCTTTCAGAAATTGCTCAATTTCCATCGAAAGTAGATGTTCTTGGTATGATTAGAAGCGCAATTTATTGCTTGTTACTAGAAAAATATCATCTTTTTGCGATGGTTTGATTTCATAAAACCCATATACGTAATTGCGAAAGCCCTCGTTTAACACCGCACCTTGCAG
>JAQGAV010002121.1:0-17106 GCA_034691345.1 Phasmarhabditis papillosa
ACGGCCGGGATCGAACCGACAATCTTCTGATTAGAAGTCAGACGCCTTATCCATTAGGCCACGCGGGCGCTGCGTGTCTCTGCACTCTAAGCTTTTAAGTAACAATATATAATTTAGCAAGCACTGACTTGCAAAGTTCCGCATAACCCGAAGTTCTCTTACATAATTTCGTCATTTTCGGATATATAGTTCCATGGAAGACCACCTTCAGCCAGCTCGATAATTGAATAGTAAAGACACCAAACATCATCAACGGGGCCCTATAGTAATAAGAATAATGTTGTTATAATAAAAAATATTAACTGTGTTAAAACATTTGTATGAAACGGTTTTGCTAACGATATCAAACATGGAATCAAACAAACATATTCCTAAAGTTATCTTCAAGTTTAATCAGTCAGTAGTTGCATTAAGAGTTAACCATGATCTAAAAATGTTAGCTTAAGTATTCGCATGTTTTTGTTGTATTTCATATAACATATGACTAACTTTAATAGTATTTATGTTATTTATTACTAACCTGTTCGATTCTTTCATTTCTAGCTACAGAGACATATCTCATTGTACCTCTAAAGGCAGCATATGTTCGCTCACGACCAATTGAACCATCACCACCACGAAACTGACGGGTCATTCCTATTCACCTGTGTATGTATCCCAAACCGTTTTTATAACACTGTGCCCCGCTTGTGATATCCGCTGGAAACCTAGATCTTGAGATGAACTTCTTGCAACACTGGGCCCTACTAGTCAGAGGCTTTCTGCCGGGAAAGTTTTATGTTCTCGTCCTTGTTGTTGTTGGGGTTAGATTCATCAAGCCTGTGGCCGAGCCAGTTGCCGGCATTAATCGGGACACTGCCAGACATCAGAACTCGCGAAAATATAACTGCACAAAAAAACTTTTTTCAATCGCCTTCAAAATATCTGTGTTCTGGGTGTCCAGCTGCAATAACCACTAGGCTTGTCATTTTCCTTGCCTAACACTGTCCCTTCCATGCTATTATACAAAATATTTATTAATCTAAATTTATAATTGTAAAAAGTTCCAGACCATTCTTTATTATATAATTCTTAGTATGGAGAAGTATACAGTTTGTTTCTAGTTGATACAGTCAGTCGTCTGTCCGCTGAATGCTCCAGCCAGATTTAGCTCTCCAATATCGAAGGTCTTGCTTGGGTTTTCGCCCTCGGTAACGAAGTTCTTTGGAATCTTGACGGAGATCTTCTTGAAGCAGACCTAAAATATGAGTGAAGCATTTAAATATTCTAATTTTTTCTGCATATTCTTAGTTTAGGTTATAAACTTAAGGTGACACAAGTCTTATAGTCTAAAGTTCAAGTTACGGTTACGGTCTCTATACTCTTGTCCTGATTTTACTAAAATGTAGTCTATGGACCGAATTAACACCAAAAGTGGGAAAACGTCATTCTCTTGAAACTATTCGTTATAAGTACCAACTGTAGTTTAGTGCTAGCCTGTTAACAGAGTTTTTCTTACTATTATTCATAGTGTTTATCAAGGTCAGTTATTATTTTAGACTTTTTGAATACTGGATATGAATTCAAAATATAAGTTTAAATAGTTTAATTAGCTTGATATAGGCGAAAACAGGCACAAATCAAAGTTTTTCCCTAGTTCAATATGTGAAGGATCCAGGTGTTAGATTAAAATGTAGGTACTTTTGAAGAAAATGTTCCCCATCTACCGATTCTCAATAAGTTTTTGTATAGCACCGCTGTTCCCCAGGAAACTGCTCTAGAAAGTTTGTTCTTAAACAGCACATTTATTTTTACAGTTCTCATTAGGATACTCCGCATCAACGCTCGCCACCGACTATAGTTAAAGTCCATTAAGCTCGGAAAGGTCACCCTACCCCTTTCTCGATCACTAATTGTGTAAATTTCTATTTTCTGTTAACTTACTCCGTCGTAGTTACATTTGTGGTAGATGTTAACTTTGGGATCAATAGTGGAGTACTCCTTCTTGTGTCCTTTTAGCTCGAAGCTACCCTTCGAGTCGGAGAATCCTTCTCCCAAAAGAGTATCCAGAACTGTAAAGAGATGTAAATACTATGTTAATGGGGTTTAGATCCGTCCGCATCCATATCGTTTCCCTTTTGCCAAAATTACAGTTTCCCAGTTACTGGTTACCTCGCCCACGGAAAGTCAGGATAATAAGTTGAATAATCCCATGTTGAAATGCGTTTTACTGAATCTAAGTTTAGTAAAGTCGGCGGACTAATCGCTTGCAGTTAAAGGTCTAATAAATTAATATTGGAGCAGATATTCGCTCAAAATATTGTAATAGGCTCTAAATACTTTGCAGTTCGTACCGTAACCCTTTGTTTGTTTTTTATCTTTGGTTTATTTCTTTTCACTTTCTTTAATTTTTTCTAGTAGTGTTTTGAATTTCCACTTTTTCCCATAAAAACAAGATTTTTATGATACCTTATTTACCTCGTCATTGTAATGGTTACTTGTTAATAAATTATTATTAACCGAATACAATTCTTTTCTAGCCAGCCATTTGTCACTTACCAACTTCTCTCTCATACAGTTTAACCTTAACATTCTCAGCTGGAGCTCCGTTACAAGTGAGTTTACCAATAACGGAGACAGATTGCTCGCTGCCGATGAAAGGAAGGGCAGCCGCGCAGCCGAATAGGGCAGTCAAGAAGAGAAGTTTCATACTGAAATAGACGAATATTATTGTAGAATAGTATTTAAGTTACTATATTAAATGAAACAATAATACATAGACTATAGACTAAATGTTATAAAGGAGCCGTCTTTACTCAGAACATTTGGACAAGAATGACCGAAACCCTGCCTCAAAGAAATCAGCTTTTATTATAATACGAGTGATTCAGGACAATGACACATAATAGCACAATAACGTTCGGGGCAAGAATTAGGTTTCCAGCGCGGTATTAGGAAAGGCAGAGGTGCTTTATACAAAAGAATAGAGTTTTGGAGAAAAGGTCTCAACGATTCTTTACCATCGCAACTTCTGACGCTGGAAACCGAGTTCTTGCTCATTACTGTACTACAAGCACCTTGCTAAATAGAAAACTCAATGCTAATTCGAAGGCATTTAAATTAGAATATGACGCTCTAGTGCCAATTCGTACTGAAGAAGGCACGAGAACAGGCCGGGTCTCCAAAACCTTGGATTCTGGAATTCTCACCACTGGACTGAAATGCAACTAACTACTTTGGGCATTTCTAGTTTAAAATAATAAGTTTACACAGAAAGTGTCACCAATTCGAGATCAATAATAAATGAAGAAAAACAAAGAAGCGCCCGAGAGTGGCGAGTACGGGGCCGGTAGATGGCGACCTTCTCGCTAAGAACTGGTCTGGTCAACCATTCGCTCCGCTTTTTGACTTTTTCTTTTATATGCTGTTGAAGGTCTAACTGGGTGTGAACCTGTCAACTAAGAAAGAAAAGAATAAGAAGCTATCAATAACAGAAGGGAAACAAAGAACTAACACTTCCTAAAGGGGTGGGGGAGGGGGTTACTTTGTTCTTAGAGCGCTGAACTAAAACTCCGAACAGACGATATTTGCTTTTCATTGATTTGACCAAAAGCAAGAGTGAGAATTCAACTACCAGCCTGGGCCATCGGCAGATATTTTGAAAATCTGCCCCAACCGGGCCAACCAGGGCTGGCAAAAGTGAGGGCCGGCCCGGGCCTAGAAGTTCTGATAAGAGGCCAGCTCTGGTCCGCCCTTGCCGCCCCTGGGGCCAACCCAGTCCCACCAGGAGATCAGAAGATACCAGGAGTAGCGTTGGTACACATATATACCATTTTGACAATGTTTTTAAATGTTTATTATAAGCTTATATACAGAATATTTGTGTTAACTTTAGTTGATACAATCAGTCGACTGTCCACTGAACGCTCCTCCGAGGTTCAGTTCTCCAATATCGAAGGTCTTCTCGGCTACTTCACCTTCGCTTACAAAGTTCTTTGGAATCTTCACGGAAATCTTCTTGTAGCAAGTCTGAAACAACAAGAAGTTAGTACCATAAAACACATACAAAGAGTTCCGTAGTTGCATTTTTCCGTAAAATTTCAAGCACTGAATTTCAAGCTAATCAAATGAGCCCAGCCGGTCTGGGCCAGAACTGATTACCGGCCCGGCGTGAAATTTTGAAACCCAGGCGGGGCCGGGCCGCCCGGATAACCACCTTTGGTTTGGGCCTGTGTCTAAAAATTTGGCAATCCTTAAATTCTTACCCCTGCCGGACAGGTGCTTAAAACTTAATTTTTTAAATTATCTTTCCCGACAAAAAAGATAATATTAAAAGTATTTGAATATTTTTGTCTATTTTCTGGCAGGAGTAAAGTCCTACGGGCGGGCCCGGCCTCGAACGTTTCTTAAAAACTTACAGGAATAAGTGGTTCATAGTTGCATCTGTGGTAGATGTTAACCTTAGGATCTATAGTGCTCATCTCTTTTTTGTGTCCTTTTAAGGAGAATGAACCTCGGCTGTCGGTTACCTGTTCTTCCAATAGGGTGTCATGAACTAAAACAACTGTTCAATATAACAATTTGATATTTTTGAATATCGATTACATCTCTTAGATTATAAATATGATATTTAGCTTTTATAAATTAGCTTCGCACTGCTTTAGGTAGGAGTGGTAAGTTGATGTCATTTCGGTAAATCGGTCACGGCTCGCCGCTTTATTATTTGTTACTATTTTACTTTACGTCGTGCGGTAAAGTCGCAGCCAAATATAGTCTGCATAATGAGCTAGGTTTCTAGCGCAGTGTCCTTGAGAGATGCAGTGTGATTAAAATGAATTTACTTGAGAAAAAAAGGCTTCTAATCCACCGATTTTCCTTTCATTTTAAATAACACCGCTTGCTCCCCCGTACTGCGCTGAAAAGCTAAAAATAGGGCTTGCGAAAGTGCGGGCCGACCCGGGCTGAACCGGGCCGACCCTAACTTTCGAAACCTATCAATACTGTACCAAATTTCCGAATTTTTTTCACAATTGGAAATTTTGGTAAAAAATTTGGAATTTCGCAATTGTGAGGCCTAGTAGGGCCGAACCGGGGCCTGGTAGGGTCGGGGCCGGGCCGGCTCGGCTAAAAACAATATTCAGTATACAATTATTTAGCGAGGTATTGACTGTATGTCTTACAAGAGCACTTCCTTATAAGTTCTTTTCAGTTTCATTGTCTATAATCTGTTCTTCATAAGCTTACCGATTTCCCTTTCATACAGCTTAATCTTAACATTTTCTGCTGGTGATCCATTACAAGTTAGTCTACCGGTTACAGCTACGGCCTGTTCAGTACCGAAGAGACCGCAGTAAGCAACGGAAAGAATTGCGGCAGATGCAAGCAGTAATCTCATTCTTAATAGAAGTTATTGAATTTATGATCAATGAACTATTTGTATAAGTTAAATATAAGGATAACAAGGCTACCGGAAACAAGTTCTATACTTAAACGACTTTTAGTTTTAAACAAAAGCGCCGTGAAAAATTCGAGTTTTTAACAGTGGCTTATCAGTTATGTTTTCGAGATTAGCGAAATAAAAGTATCGAAACTAAGAGCCAGACAGTTAGACTGCAATGTAGAGCTGATCAGTGAAATTTCAGACATCTGAGAGGATTACAATAAAACAACATCAGAGTTGCAAAATCGGACCTGAACGAGTGACAAAATCTCAGGCCAAGCCAGGTCTCCGAACAATTTTAGCCCAGGTCTGGCTTGAGCAAATTTGATAAATCCAGGCAATAGCATGCCAGTTTGGCAACCCTGAACATCATGAAATACAATCATCATAACACTAGGAAGCAACAAGTAAATGTGAGCGACAATGGGCACTCCGTATATTTCCTTTACACCACTCATTTATATCATTTTTCTTCTCCCGACTGTTCAGTGTAACAACGCGATAATTTCTTCACCTTTTGTCAATATTCTCTTTGTTTATCAAAATGAATGACGAACTTCCAAGTAAAATTAGTAACAGAATGCATGGAAATAGCGTAAGGCATGGTTTTCCGCTTCCGAAGCTGTTCGACGAGTTACTCAACACTGAAATAGATTGATGCGTCATGGCTTTCTCAAATGAGACCAGATCATTAACAAAAGTGACCAATGGATATGGAGATTGAGCCTCGTGTGAACGTCCGATAGCCCCGGCTTAGCGCTGCACCGCAAATAATATTTAAATATTCATGGCTTCAATGAACACTACATAACAGAATAAAATTATTTACCTCAATATTAACAAATAACAACCAATTACAAACAAATCAACAAATTAAAATTACAAAAACAACTAATGTCATGGATAAACCCTTATCACAATTGTAAATAATACATAAAATAGAGAACGAAAAGTTAACTATGATCCTCCACAACACGTGGTCCCCCACCAACTTTACTCACAATTATATTCTTAACTTCAGGCAAAGCAGCGAGCGTCTTGATAGACGGAAAGACGAATCCAGAGTCGAGAGTAGATGAAACTGCTTCTGATACACTGACAGGAATTGAAAGAATTGTTGGAACAAGACTGAGGAAACTCTCGACATCATCCTGAATGAGTGTAATTGATAACTATGAACAACATTCTTCCCAATTATATAGAAAATACGCCAACAAGCGTCAAACATTTGCGAAAATATGGAAAAATGATACCTTTTGCAGGAAAATACATGCATTTGGCCCGGCATCAAACGTATATGCGGCACGAATCACTTCGGAATTGAAGGAGTGTACAAGATTGACAACAGACCAGGAAGCTGCATTTTGGTACTGAAAAAATAAGCAAAATTATGAAAATAAGAAATGTAGTACTTGAATTGGTGGATAGGTATCCAGGCATACTGCATGTAGTTGGTTACTATCTTGCATTGTTATTTCGGCCAGTGCAGCAAAATTTTTCTTCTCAAATGCACTAGTAAGTCTGAAAATGAATTTTAGTATTTTAGGAGGAGGTAAATATCTAACTTTTCCACCCTTTGCGGTACAACATTCATAATTCGATGTTGGAGTAGACTGCTGGTTTCGACGGTTCTTCTCATTCCAATAGAGCTGCCGGTCTCCTTTTCCGTATCAGACAATACGAGAATTACAACACGCAAATCATCCCAATGTGAAGAGGGAAAAAGTGACTAGAATTATATATTTGTATACTAGTGTAAAAATTAATCAACATACTTCTGCGTAACTGTCGCTTGAATTAGTTCCCTTATGCCAAATAACCAGGCCGGGAAAAACACTTCTACAAGCAGATCCAGATCCTACAATGTGCATGATTTCCAGTAATAGCCAGAGAAAGCTCACCTTTTCTGGCAAGAACCGAGACCTCTTTGTCGTCCAGATTGAATATATTTCCTAGGGCAAAGGCTATCGCAGCAAAACCAGCAGCCGAGCTTGCAAGACCGGCAGCAACGGGAAAATTAGTAGTAGATTCAACCTAAATGTTCAATTATTAAGGATCTCATATAGGAATAAACAAGTTACTTGAAAAGACAGTCGTTTAAAATCTCCGGAACCATTCTCAGTCTCCGAATTGCGACGTTTTCTTTTGAACCTCCGCGCCTCCTGAATATGGCGATTCAATTAGATCAATAGCATGTCTACGTACATCAAAACAACGTGAGAACCTCTTGCTAGTCTTTAAATCAACTAGCTTTCCATTTATTGTTACAGAATCTTCGTCGAGACCTTCTGTACATGTTACTTTGGTTCTAGCAAAAATAGAATCAATCCCGAGAGAAACGCTGTCATTTAGAGGAATTATCTCATCCTTAAACAAAAAATATTCTAAATATTATTATCAAGAAAGTTACCTCGTCGCTCTTACCCCAATATTTTATTAAGGCAATGTTAGAAGGCGCCTCCACCACCACACTGCGAATCATCGCGGATGAAAACACTATAATGGAAGAAATTTTACCAGTTCACACACAAACATTGTTATTCTGCATCAGAAAAATTACCATATTTTGAACTTTAGAATATTAATTCAGTTTGAAGAAGGTCTCTAGATAACAAACCAAGCGAATCGAACATAAGCAAAGAATATTGAACAACCGTTTGATAACATCGTCTTTATTAGTATGAAAATTGTACAATTGATACAAATGAAAAAAATGAAAGCTTCGGTAGCTTGAGCTGTCATTTGTGATATAGGGATAAGTAAAGGGCATAAAAAAGTTTTTTACCATTTTCGAAAGCACTCAATAGAAAACTCAAAAATAGAATAAATACAATTTAGAATTTGCTGTTTGAGAAGAATATGGCAGAAAATGATAATAAAATGACATAATATCACAATATGCACACAAAATACAAAAACCTAAGCGGAAAAGGCTTAATGAAAAGGCGCTGATGGGCGCTGAAAGACGTATTAATATCGGTAATCACAACCATAATAGAAGTCATAACGGCTTAATATGGAAGATTGGAGAACGCCCCCGGCGCGAATAAAAAAAGATACATATAGATATGAAAATCATTTGAAACAACTTAGAAAACGCATTATTACTTTACCTATATGAAGTGCATTATGAGAAATCTGAATGAGACAAAAAGTGGACAGTCCATCATTTAGAAAGAAAGAAATAATGAAAGACGAGTGTCGAAGTAACTTGCAGAATGACAAAAATTAATACACCTATAATAATAATAATGAAATATTCTCTGAGGTTAGCAGTGGCCACAAAATAATGATTAGGGTGAAAGAAAGATGTAAACCCTAAAACTGCGTCGATTGCTTCTTTTTTAAGCTTCTTCTCTTCTTCGGCACTTCGTCCGAGCTGCAGACATCAACGCACCACTCATCACCGCTCATGCTCTTGGCAGCAAATGGCAGACGTACGCTTTCTGGAGGATTCGGTGAATCCAGAGAATGCTGTAAGTAGTGATTATTCAGGATCTAACAAAATCTAAATACCGTTTTAACATCGCCAAGATGTGGTCGATTCAGCCTGTTCTTCCAAGATCTGCGTCGAGCAATAGATTGAACTGGGGACTGTTGCGATGTGCCGCTAACCCATGCGGATGCCGAATTACCGCTCTTTTTTCTCTACAAGCAATTGCATTTTGAATATAATATGAAAATTGTACCTGAAGTGCTGGCTCGCCTTTTAGTGAATTTTGTCTTTCGCCCAGAGGAGGTCTTTCTTGCTTAGCGCTTTTGGGGGTTGGAGGGGTGGAGAGCTCCTGGAAATACTAAAAAATATGTATTGCTAAAATTACGTCAAACCTCGTCCTCCAATAGCGGTTTTCTATCAACAGCAACCCATTCGCCCTTCGAATGGAAACGAAGGTCTACGGACATTGTCTTCTTTGGAGTATGAATGGGACTCAAGAACCTAATAATAAAGTTGTATTAAAAAACGGAATATACAGATAAAATAACGATGCACAGAAGGTTCTTAAAAATTTTGTTTCGGTTATTGATTACAGTATATCGATATTCAATTAAAGAACCTACCAATCACTACGGCTTTTCATTCTACGTGCTTGATTTTCATGGACCCAATCCAGACAACACATCGATCGTCCAGTTTCACCGGCACAGGCTGTCAGCGGTCGCAGTGCTTCCATCTCCAAATGGTCCTCCACATCGCTTGTCTCATGCAGTACCTGAAAAAAGATTGGTTATTACAGTACAATACCCTCAAAGCGTACCTCGCCAACACTGCTGCTGAGTCGATTACTCAGACGTGGGGCACTCGTAGATGGAAGCTGAACGTCCAAATCGTCACCTGCCGAAGCACAACTCACAACCACTTCCGGATGCATGGAAGACAGTACTTAAAGAGAATTACATTTTAGAACGCTGAGAAAAGGCGCCGTTTTGAACCAGCAAAATTGCAGTAATCACGTTTCAGGTATAATTTAAAGTTTTGAATCAGCTATACCTCGTTTCCCTTCACGTTCCCTTTGGTCTATCTACAAGTCTCTCAGAAAATAGTAAAAATTTATATTCCAGGCTTAAAAAATACACGTAATTTCCACGACGGGGATACCAAAATCAAAATACAACACCATGACAGAAATATTGTAGACGTAAGTAGAAATAAGAGTATTATTATGAATGTTAGTACAGATGGTACAAAAAGGGGGAATCTCACAAAGGACCAGTATAAATGTACATCAAAAGGGGGAGGATTATCTGGAGAAAATATATATGAAAGCCGTTCAGTATACTAGAGCAACAAAACAAGGATTTCCCACGGCCAGCCATATATATCTTCCAAAAATATTTGTTAATCTAAAATAAAAAAATATGAGCATCGGGAATCATGTGAAAGATATGGAAATTATAGCAGATGATGGTTGGTTTTCGTGAATGCAAGATAAGATCTTATTAGTAGCAAAATAAAAATACTCGATGAAAGAAGGCCAGACAGGCGACTGGGTAAATACTACTCAGAAATGACAAAAATTATCCGTTCTCAAACCCAAACCCAATTGAAAAAAGCTAGAAATCACAACTGATCGATTGTTTTAGGTCTACAACATCGAGGGCTGTAGAGGGTTGCGGTCGCTTAGGATGATCGGCTGTATGAGCTAACGGATGCCGATTGAGGGAACCCGTTCGCTGCACACAAGATACTCCTATACCGCGTTGCTGATCCGAACAAGACTGGACCAACGATGACGGCTCCGGCTCCAGATGCAACGCAGCCAACGAATAGGCACCAGCACATTTGGCAGCCATCACACTGAACGTCGACGAAGGCAGATCTGAGAAGACAAACAAAACACTCACTTCACTCACAAGAACATAAAAATTATTTAGTTATCATATTTAATAATAATGCATAATTGGCCTTAATAACTCATAACTATTTCATTAGGCTCAATTAACACCACATCACCACAGGTTATTTTAGTAAGAGAATAGCAGTAGCGCTTCATAAGTAATTTCATTTTATTCCGGGCTAATTAAGTAACATACATGCAAATTTAAAACAGCGTGCATTCATTCAATTATAACGGAAAACAAAAGAAGTGGCACAACCATAAGTGTCAGAATTAAAAAAAGTGAAAAAAAAGAAACACGACAAAAACTTTTCAATATATAGATATGTGAAGCAAGAATATTATATATGAAATATTTTGGTCGGAAAAGAATATCAGACCCTCTTTGAGATCCCATAAAACCCATAATCGTCATTCTGAGAAGAGATACGGTGTCAGTGTGAATATTACAGCGCACCACGTACAGTGAGTGCTATGTGCAGTGGATTCCAGAAACAACTAATTAGCCCATACTGAAAATCAACGGATTGAAAACGGCTCATCATTAGTTAGCACAGAAGCAGCACAAGATAAACGGATGCAGGGACAAAGCAAAAGTAAATTATGTCATGCAAACATGCCGTGCAGAATCTCTAAGCTAATATACATTACTCGGTAAGTATACATAAATACAAGAAGTATCAGTTAGTTGGTTAGCGAAACTATAATTTCTACGCATTGCCATGGTATAGACAAGGACAAATTCAGATTCGACAGCAAAAAAGTTGAATGAGAAGTGTGTGTGAGCAGATCCTAAAATCTTGTTGCAATGTAAGACCAAGACAAGTGAGACCAGAAAAACCCTAGTGAGGATGGATGTTTAGCAATGATTGTAGCACGAATCCACCGTCGTGGAGTAGAAGGGATTAACCACATTTAACAGCGAGCATCACATATATACACACGTGTAGTGCATTCCGGTCATGATACCGTAGTTAGCCCTTCTTGGTTCCCAGAAAATAATAACGACTTGCCACTAATCAAGCTTTCAAAAGCGAGCATTTTCAGATTATACTGCCTAATCTATTTCTACTTGTACTGCGGCCACTCGCTAAACTACTGCCTAAGATCATGAAAACTGGTATATGATTTACTTGCTATTCACAGAAAACAAACATTTTCATGATCTCTTTGTTTAAGCAATTAGCATTTGCGGTGTACAAAATGTATTCGCATTGGTATGCCAACAAGCATACCAACACTCATACATATTAATGTGTAAAAAACCTACTTGACGGATATTGGAAAGTGAACAGCCAGTTCTCATCGACACGCAACGTTCGGCCCGTAATTCTGGCGTAGAATTCGTAACATTCACGGGGAAACAGATTTGTATGTCCGAAGGAAGTGATGATCGAGCTGACAACTTGAGATGCCAATCGGAATCGTTGAATATCCTCGATTTTGGCCTAAAATAGTTCCCATAGTTTTACAGAATCTTTAAAAAAAAATACCTGGCGACCATCATCTATGCAACTATGAAAAAGTGAAGGAGCGACAGAAATTGCGATCGCATCGGGAGTCATTTTGGTTCCAAAAGAGTCGGCTGAATCCGAAACCATACGGAATGTTCCGAACAGTAACACTAGCAGATGTTGTGAGGGCACAGGTAACGAACAGAAAATCCTGAAATTAAAGAATTTATTTATTTATTATTCCTAATTCTAATTCTAATATCCACCCCTCAAAAGGTTATTCAAATTCCATATAATATAAATTGAAGTTTCTAAAGTGGTATTTGCCCGGACACCCAGCAGTCATAATAAATTCAAGCATATGCACAAACAGTGAAACAGGTGGGGATCGCCGCCGCCGCCGCATGCCCTTCCTGTCCTCTTCGATACAGTCAAGCGAGTGTGGTGAAGGATGAATACGAATGAGAGGAGGATCAATAGCAGCGAACATACAAATGAAAACGGGTCAATGCAACCAAAGAACTTGAAGATCACACTTGAATCAATAAAATTATATCCTACCTATAGAAGACCTGTCTCTGCTTATCCGAATCTGACTTATTAAGTGTACTGTTGAAGAGAATTTGTTCATTCTCGGGACCGAAAATTCCGCCAGGCAATTTGGATAGGAATTTCTAAAAGCTAGGTATTATCGATATCGTTCTTGATTATTCCGTACCTTGATCACAGAAGCAGCAGTATAAACACTAAAATTGGCTATGTTCACAAGTCGACCATGCTGCATTATGTGGGAAAGTTTTCGAACCTGGAAAACAAATGAATAAAATAGAGCAAAATAATTTTATAGCGAACCTGAGCCTGATTTCCAGGAGCCCTCCAAATGTCCTTCTTCAATGGACCCTCTTTGTTAACTTTGAGCAAAAGGACCTAGGATAAAACGAAATAAGAGAAAATTAGTTGACCACTCACCAGAAGAGTCGCAGGGATATCATGCGCAAAAGCTTCATTTATTGGAACTCCGAATTTAACTCTGAAATGAATAACATTAGGTGATCAAGGTGTGAGTGAAAAATAATGTTAACTTTTCAAAATACATAGCCCAATAACAATAATAAAATTCGTTAGTTTTACAAGCAGTCTAGATGGAAACCCTTACTTTTCGATCCTTCCTCTGTATCGATGGTGAACGTCATCTGAATTACCGCACAGAACCATCCCATAGCCGGCGACAACGGTCATTTCATAAAAGGCGGTGAAGCCGCAGAAAACTAGTGGTGTGTAGACACAGAATGGCTACGATCGAAGCTGTGTCTGGCGGAAACCTGAAAGAAAATTCCATAACGACGTATTGAAAATAAAGGTGAACGAAAATTCTCATGGTGCAGAAAATGACCAGAAAAACAAATTGATTAAAACACCTGACTCGATGAGACCAGGAATCTAAATTAGGAAGTGTTCGCTAAATAAACAGGCGTAGTGAAAGATACGACACTTTTAAATAAACTAAAGGGCGCTCACCGAGGAAGTAGTTAGTATATAGTAAAAATAAAAATTGAATATATGGAATCAAAACGGAATAATATTTAATTTTGATAGAAATTTCCTGTATTTCACGTCAATGTATATCGGCGATGGTGTAAGTACAGCTCTAACACTACACAGAAAGTGATCCTTCGCTATAACAACTGGTTCTAGCCGTTTTTACGCCATTGTAGAAATTACAAGTACATCTAGTCCCTAGTCGCCAAATTAATAACGTAATAAGCTTCCGATTACTCTGCTAAATAAATCAATATGAGATGGTTACTGGCGTAAAATATATGGATATGCGATTTACGCTATCCGCGCGGGATTCATCAACCCAAAATGAAGTGATATATTTTGCTGCATGGTAAACAACTCCTAAAATACGATTAAATTAAAATGGTATGAATAAAGCATATAGCAAAGGAGCGCATCAAGTAAGTAATCAAAGCGCACTCAAGTGGTATCGAACAGTGATGTAGCACAGTACAAATAGTATGCAATTGTATCCTGGAGTAGCTACAGAAAGTAAAAGCAAGTGAGGACGGTTATCCGCTCTGATGGAAGAGATGTCACCAATCGGGCCACCTGCATCACGTTGAAGTAGTGAGAGAAAGAAAAGAGATAGATACGATGAAGAAAGTGATCCGAACCATGCCCAAACAGTCTCACGTGAACACTGATTATCAAATCAACAACGTCCTTGGCTGAGGTACAGATACTAGCTTCAATTTAGGAAATAAATAGTTCTTCAAATAAAAAACGACTGGCAAGGTAAGCCCAAACAGGGAATATATCAAAATAAATGAGAATTGGTGACCACCAGCGAACAATAATGCTAGATACTGTAGCGCTCTGCTGAACTATCATTTTTTGTATATATGTAACCGGATAATTATAAACAAAACATAAAAAATATAGTTTGCGTAGGTTCCAAAACGCAGCAATGATGGGGGCGGGCGAAGGGCGGTATGGACTGCGTTGCTGCTTGTAAACACCATGCAGCAGATCGTTATTTGCTTTATAGCAGCCGGGGACTAATATAAATTATAATTATATTAAACAATTTATAGCTAATAATAGTGATTCGTATATAGAATATAACAATACTTTAGTTTACAATCAGTTAAAGCAAAACTGGAACTCGTTCTACCATTTTAGTATGAACTAATTATTAAAAGAAGTTTGTTTGAGCCAGAATACCGCAGCAAATGTATACGCGAGCAGGTCTTAGAATTTCCTCGCATTGTGTTCGAAACGCCGTTAACGGCAGAATAAAATCAGTATTTGCCTAGAAATTGATTCAAAATGAGGGGTTTCATGACATATTAAACATTCTTTGCTATGGATATCGTGCACGAAATAAAACATATTTAAATATATATTATTATTAAAGCTATACATTTTAAGCAGAGCTTATTTTTATGCACAAAATAGCCACAACCAGCTGCCTACTAGAAAAAGTACTCGGGTGGACCACATTGTGCGAAAATTCAAAACAAAGGGAATTTCTAAGATCATTTTTGCAAACTTTTTTAGTTTCGGATTAAAAAATATAATTTAACTATATCTAAAGTGCCTATTGTTAACAATTGAATTTGAATTATATAATTCACAATTGAAAAAGTCAATCGTAACTGACTAGTTAGCTAGAAAGTTTTCAAATTCGAACGGCAAAATTCAAATACTAACTGAACGAGTGAATTGAAAACTGAATTGGCATGACCTTAGGGCAGAGCTGGTTACCGGCCCGGCCTGAGCCGGCCTTCCCGGCCCGGCCCGGTTTGAATTTTTGAAACCCAGTGGCCGTAGTACGAACACTGCCCGGGCAGTTTTTGGCTGCCCGGGCAGCTAAAAACAGTTCAGAATTGTTGCCCGGGCAGGCTAAAACTACCCGGGCACCCACCCGGGACAGTGTTCTTACTACGGGCACTGGATAGGCTAAAAACTGCCCGGACACCCACCAGTACAAATCTGAAATTTCTCTAGAATCAAAATTTCGCAACCAACAAATTTCGTTGTTATTATAATTCTTTAGATCCAGTACTCGTCCGCATATCTTTAAGAAAAAAGGAGAACAGGGCCGTGGAGCCAGAAGGCCAGTCGTAGGAAAGACTGGAGAAGCGGAAGTGCCTTCTGAAGATAAGGAAGATGATGCAGTTGTTCCAGACGGGACCATACCTACCGATGTCGGCAAACTCAGAGAAGACAGAAAGGTATGGTGCTAGGGTTGTTAAATGCAGGGTTTGAATTAAGCGGGCCGGTCCGCGCCTACACCGCAAATCTAAAAAGTGGGTCAGTGGTTAAATTAAACTTGAAAACTTGAAATTTCGAACAGGATTAACAACCTGGTGATAGACTTACAACGAATTCTTAATAAAAACCAATGAACAAGGTATTTTTACAAACTAAAAGTACGAGATTTCTTGTTAGACCGCTTCATATTTTCAAAAAAAATATCATACTCTCAATAGACCTTGGAAAAAATGTTCAGTTTATCGTTTTTCAAACAATAAACAGTGACAAGCAATGTGAAATGTAACTAATTTTCACCGGAACGGAGTCTTATTATAATTCTTAAAGTAGAGTTTAAGAAAACCATCATTTCAGCCCCGAGTACCCGATATAACTCTATCATCATCGTCGTCAGCCCCATCTGAAGATACTCACGACAGAACAACAAGTCTGTTAAGTGACCGTAGCAGTACATTCACTAACTCTAGCAATGAATTTGAGCACGTTCTGGATTACGATACCGGCGATCCGGAAGAGGTACGAGGTTTCATGGCTTGGGAATAGTTTTCTTACCGAACAGTTTAAAGTTTCAATTTCTATACCCAGAAAATAACAATATGGTCTTATAAAAAGTAAGTGTCTGGATTTGTATCATGTTATTATGCTTCAAACATCCAATTAATATAAACTATAAATTTAACTAACTGTTATTAATTCCAGAACAAGCGCCTCAAGAAGCTCCACTACGCTGCAAATGAGTTCTATACCGTCCAGAAGTCATTCCTGAAGTACCTGACTGATATGGCCGAGGTAATAATAGCTTACCAAGCGCGAGGTGACGAGTTCGCTCCCGTTCGGTGCCACTAGTTTTGCAAATTTGAAAATAGCGGTATTTCGAATTTGAAAAGAATCTACTCAGATAACATGAACTTTCGCTTGAACATCACCTTCTAGGTTGATCGGGATTTCTAGTCACATTATGTAAAAACTATTATTCAGTTCTACAAAGGTAAAATATTCTAAATATCGTATGTTCAGAGATTCTAAAATGATATTTATATTACATATACTATAATAATAATAAATAATAATAATAATAATAATAATAATAATAATAATAATAATAATAATAATAATA
>JAQGAV010002122.1:0-17105 GCA_034691345.1 Phasmarhabditis papillosa
GCCCGGCCCGGCCCGGCCCGGCCAGGCCCGGCCCAAGATTTGGAACCTAGGCCGGGCCGGCCGGGTTAACAGCTCTGGTCAGAGCCAACAGTAATAACGGAGTGTTACTTGCGTTTTTTTTAGAATATTGCGTAAATTTTCGGAGTCATTTTTAACGAGATTCTTTTTCAACACTCCATATCCCTCTTTGCGCTCTAACTATACCTATTCTTCAATATATTGTTTTAGCTCTCAGTTTTAAATTTCTTATTATAGTCTATCTCAACTCTCAGGTTTCCAGCGCGGTATCATGATCGGGGCGGTGTGTTATAAAAAATGAATGTATTCTTTTTATAACACTGCGACCCCGCTCGTGATACCGCGCTGGAAACCTAGGTGTTGAGATAGACTATTCAAAACATCGTTGAATATAGAGATTATCAGCCAAGATTTTTTGCCGAATCTAGTTTTCCGTCTGTTTTTGTTCTTTGTTTCTCTATTTTGGTGGCAAACAAATTATATTTTCAGTTTCCGCAGCTCCAGGATGCAGTTGACACCTCGTCGACATGAGCTTCTCTCTGTGATGTGTCTAGGAGTAGGGACTCTGTTTATGTACTTAGGATATCACACACAGTCCTTTATATCAGAATCTGTTATTCATTCTATACACACTAAACATCCGGACAGAATATCAGAGTTTGCTGGATACTATGGGTAGGTATTCAACTGAATTCTTATTATTATAGTCTATAACAAACAAAAGACCTCGGAGCGCGGTGGTATTCATGGTCTTCCGCAGTTGCCTATTTGTCTTTTTCTGTATATGATACAAACTAAAACATAACGTTTTTAACTAATTGCTTCATAGCAAATAACCTAGGGGCAGAAGTTGCTGTCCTCAGTGGCCGTAGCATAGAAACGCCCGTGTGGGTGCCCGGGAATGCTAAAAACTGGCCGGTAACCATCGATCAGTAGCCTATGAAACGCGGCTCCTAACCTCTGGGCTACCTCGCATTATTGTTAGAGATTATTTTACAAGTAATTTCTTGCAGACAAGCCCTCCACTACACGGCCTTTGCCCTAACAAGTCTTTTCACAGCATCTTTACTACATTATCTATCCTCTAAATGGGTTCTTGTATTAGCTACTATTCTATTTGCAATCTACCATCTAGGATTCTTTTATATGAACACATATTACTTCTATTTCTCTCAGATTGTTATGGGATTGGCTTATTCGCGTAAGTTTGCTCAAAAGTCAATGCTCAGAATTTAAATGGGAAGGCTAATAGCCACTTTGATAAACAGTTCTACTGTTTTCCATAGAGTAAGCTATAGTCTGCGGAGCGCGGCCGTGCAATGGCGCGCGAAAACTAAAACTAGTCAATAATGCAATGTACAACACCACATCTAACTTATTTCTGTGAAAAAACAATTTATATTAGGTATTATCACTATTTGGCGCGATTTAAGTTAAACCCTCTGACCTTTAACTTGTATATCATTTGTCCGCCGACTATAGTTTAACAGATTTTTTTGACAGTTATGCTTTGTCATTGTCTTTATAACAATGATAAAGCATAAATGTCGGATTTGTGGCCTTCTCTTGTAAGACTATTTTACCTAATATTATTTCTGTTCCAGTCTATAACAATGGAGAGGGTGCCTACCTCGCTGAACACTCTTCCCGAAGAACAATCGAATCAAATACAGGACTAGAAACTGCAGTGGGACATACGAGGTAGATAACAGTTGTCAGATAATTTTTCGGTGAATGCTGAACTGACAATTCTAGCATTGTATTTGCATAGTCTATAACAAACAAAAGAACACAGAGCGCGGTGTTTGTCTTTTTCTGGATATGATACCAAATAAAACTAGTATAATTATATTTTTCTGACATCAAACAAAAAATTGTGCATCGAAACATATAATGGTTTTTCAATTTTGTCACTGAACGAGCGAATATACAAACCTTACACTACACCGCGCACTGCGGTCTTCTTTTTGTTATGGACTATACTATTCCATACATTGTAACCAACTGTTCTACTAGGGACCAGGGTTAATCCGGCACTTTAAAGATCCGTGTAGTAGAAGGAGCGGTATTCCGCGTTCAGCATTCCGCAAATTTCCATGATTTTCTTCGGAATGCTGAATTTAACTTTATTTTTGTGTAAATGACTGCTTGAAGTTGAATTAGTAAGAAGCCCTACTCCTGCATAAAAATACTTAAATGGCACCTTTTGTGCAAATTTTGAATCCGGAGCGGTTTTGATATTTGCGTTTTGGGTTCCGCATTTAACCCGTTTTTGAAAATACCATTAAGCCCTATTGGGTAGTAAGCATAAACATATCGGACAATAATATTTGCTTATAGCATGGCCGCCGGTGGAATCTGTATGCTGGCCATCTTCTATTTCGTTCCATCTCAGGAATCGTCAGCCGATACAAAGTTCAGAATTTTCGATGAAAATCATATTCAGGTACTTATTTTCACATATATAAAAAATAACAAAACATTGAATTTATGTAACTGAGCGGTGCTGATCGAAATCCTTTCCCTGCTCCAATATAACAGGGTTGTTAACGTTTTTTATGAACTCTTTTTAGGCTATCTACGGTTCTTTCTTCTCATTGAGTGTTATTGGTATTATTCTTTTCGCTCTGATGCCAACTAAGAAACAATATGATAATATTGCTAGCCACTCACCTAGAGTTATACCTTCTTTTAAGGATCAAGCCAGTAAGTAATCCTCATAGACTTAAAATGGTTGTAGAATCTGTAGCCTAGAGCTCGGAATCATATTTTAGAAAACGGGCCGGCCTTTTGGGTCATGTGTCGGTCATGTGCTCAATTTTTCGTCCCCGGGCGGATTTCCCAGAAATCGGCCCCGGCCCGACCCTGCCGACTCATGAAATAGTATTCCAGAAACTTGTTGATGTTGTGTTTGTATGAATTCATTGCTGGATAAACGTAATGCTAACAAAAGGGTTATAGGTATTTAAAAAATGCCCATTCCAGGAACCCTCGCCAAAGCAATTGTACACAGAAATATGGTGCTGCTTTCTTTCACCTTTATGTATATGGGACTTCTTGTATCTTTTATGTTAGGTATGTTGAATATAAAATATTTACTTAAAATTAAAATAGATTGTTTACTAATTTCGCTCCCAATATGGATCCTTGGCTTTGCAACAGCTACGGAATGAAAAAAATATAGCTTATAGTTAGAAACATATCTTTTCTAAAGGTAATAAAAAGTTTTAGGTATCCTTCCAACCACCTTTACCTTCAACGTTGCTCTTAAAAATGATATCTACATTGTTGCCTTATATGCCGTTGCAGTAGGAGTTGCTGAGATTTGTGGTAGGCAACAAAAATAAAGTAGTTGTATATAGTAGGATTTAAAACGAATAATGGAGTGTAGAAAATAATCATCAAGCCAAAACTGCTTGTACGCAATTGCGTTTGCTTGTAATTAATTTTCAGCACTCCATTATTCGTTTTCGATCCGACTATAGTTTAGTAAGGGAATAGGAATAGGAATAGCAGTTAATCAGTTAATCATTTATCAATAAAAATCTCCCCTTATATAGGGTAGGTAACAAGTATTAATTAGAGATCACATTCTTCGACTTGGTTCTTCTGGAATATAGGGAAGTGGGTTAGGGAATCCAATAACCCATACCACAAATATAGTGACGACTCCCAGAAAATATAGCTTGCAAAAACAGTACCGTTAAGAAAAAAACTACTTTGTAGGTGATGACAAACAATTTCAGTTCAAAATAGTTATTTTTGATCAGTTCTGTTTCTGGCAGTACAGTATAACGAATCTGGTTGACTGGATACGAGCAAATGTACCACTGCAAGCCAGAATGTCCAGGCATAACTTATTGGAAACCAGTAGATTATTACCGGACCCCAGCAAACTTGGAGTCCCGCAAGTCCTAGGGGTATACCACTATTTTTTGCTGGTATACCAGTGGTACTTTCTTGCACTTTGCTGATACCCAGTCAACCAGAGGAACAAGGACGAATCATTTTCTTATATAACTTCCTGGCTAGAAAAACTGACGATGTAATTGGGATCTTGCTCGGGTTCTAACAATAAAATGTATCTTACTAAAACAAAACAAAAAACAATGATCAACTATAGTCCGTCTCAAAACGGAGACCGCAAGCGCCGTTTGTAGTTAACATGCCGCGATGACGGGCCTTCGTTCAAAAAGTCAGTTTTTCTCGGGCAAAATATCTCTTTCCCTTAAAAAGCCTCACGTTAACTACTAACTGCTCTTGCAGTCTTGGTTTTAAGACGGACTTTAGTTGTTATTCGTGATTGTGTGGTTACTGGAATAGGATTGAGACAGCAAATACAATACTGCCAACAACTTACAAAACCCTTAGAAAGCATTTAAACCTTCTCTACCATGTATCAAGAGGTTTCCAGTGCAGAGTCTAGAGAATAGCCTTTACTTCAAAACTCCATTCACTACATTCAACTGCGCTTCCCAGAATACTGCGTTTCAAAGCTAGCTCGTGATACTATATATTAAACATTCAAAGTTTCAACTGAGGTTCTCAATAACCTTACCAGCATCTATCTTACAGTTTCTTTTTCAGGCGGTCTATTCGTTCGGCCCTTAATCAAACGTTTCCAGAAGAATAAGTTAGTTGTTACAATGGGTATTCATGTTGTAGTAGTATCTGCTACTATTATTCTTGTTTATTTATCGACACCATCTATGGCAACAATTAGGCCAACCACTGGAATGTCACCTTATATTCCAGCTGGGTAAGTTAACTATCACATTAGAGAAATTATGCAGCCTGTATGTCTGATCCAGTAGATACGGTATTCCTTGAGAATATATAGTCCATAACAAAAAGACTGCAGTGCGCGTTGTTGTTTAAGGTTTCAAAAATCGCTCGTTCTTTAGCGAAGTTAGACTTCCATTACATGGTTCGGTGCGCAATTTTTTGTTTGTTGTCTGAGAAATAGTATTGTATTAGTTTTATTTTGTATCATGTCCAGAAAAGACAAATACGCAATTGCGGAAGCCTATGGATACCACCGCGCTCTGCAGTCTTTTGTTCGTTACAGACTATAGTTGACGAACGAATCGCTTGAGTTTACAATCGGCTTACAAGCTTCGGAGCACACACACACCTAAATTATTAGCACTCTGGTGCACCGTTGGTAGACCATCCGTCCCTCGTGCGCGGTGGTATTAAGGGCGACCCGTTTCATATTTATGATATGTAGATATTACCGCTAGTTACCAACATACTGTTCGAAAAGGAACTGGAAAATTGGGCGAAGATGTCTTTAACAAACAAAAACTTATTCCTACCCTTTTTAAGATATTTTACATTCTGGCAAAACCAGAGTTGCTAAAAATTAGGACTTTGAACCTGTTTTGTATATGAACGTATGAAAATATAATTAGGCCTTCGAAATGTATCGTAGCCAATAACAAATCACAATGGCAAAGTAATAACACACTTATCAATCAAATAATATATTTATTAAATAGTTATATGACTTCTAAAATGGTCGACAATAATAGATGATAAATAAGAAGATACAATAACTAAAGCAGGCTGAGCAGCTAATGAATTAGCTTTGGGGCGCGGAGAATACGATTATCGCGCACATAACCCTCGAAAAACCGTTTTAAGATTTGAAGTGTTTAGCTCAGACTTACTTATCCCAGTTAAAAATAGTACGGCTCATTTGAACTAAGCCCCAACCCCCATTTCATTTAGTATCGAACATTGGTCCCAGAGCTGATTACCGACCCAATTTGGCACACAAGCCGAGCCGGGCCCGGCCGGGCCGAGCCAGCCGGCTAACCACCTCAGCGGTAAAAAGGCTGGAAGCCGGACCGATCCGGCCTGAAATTTTGAAACTCCAGGCCGGCCTGGTAACCACCTCTGATTGGTCCCCATAACTAGACAAACATCCCTATATTTCATCAATCCTATATTGTTCCTTCTATCACATGATCATGGGATTTCTGCTATCATTTTTAGTTCAAACGAGAAGGGACTTCCAGTCTCTTCGTTTGTCGGCCCTTTTTTGCACTTAATGAATGATAGATTACCCACAAACTACAAAGGCAAAGCGATTGTTTTTCACAAATATGGCTTCCTGTAAAAAGTTCCGCGCCAAATGATTGCAGCGTTCTGGAAGGTATTTTGGTCAAAGATTGAAGTTTTTAGAGCTAAAAGTAGGCAAAGCTTTACTTTTAGTAAGATGCGCACGTTAACTGGGTTACTGTAGATTTTGAGTACCGGGACAAATTTGAACCCGTTGCCGTAGTATAGAAACGCCTGGGTGGGTGCCCGGGGAGTGTTTGACTGCCCGAGCAGATGAGAATTGTTGCTCGAGCAGGCTAAAAGGCAGGCAAGGCACCCACCCCGGCGTTTCTATACTACGGCCGCAGGCCGCAACAATTGAAACTACATGCGTCTTTTGCGACTTAAATTTATCCACCGGATTATCCCGGAGCTTGAATTCATAAAAAGAAGATCTCACAACTTAAAGAATTGCATTAAGTGATCATCTTTTGCAATCCATAACAATTTTTCTAACAACTTATTTCAACTAGATCTTTTTAGACGAATCTTGGCGTGTGTTATTGGATGGCTAATCGGTATGGCTGACTTTACAATCACCATGGCTAGAGCTGTTATTTGTCAGATTGCAGTGCCCGAAGCAAGAATGGAAGTATTCTCGCTTACCAGAATGTATCAGGTATGGGTTGACTGGGTTGACCAGAAAATTATGCGCCCCAAAACTAGGATGGGCTCGTCGGCAAACGAGCCAGTGCTGAGCCTATTTTGGCCGGGAGTGCACATATTGAGCGAGCCGAGCTCCCCATTTTTATTGTATTACATTATTGTAATTTTCAAATGTTGTTTCGAAACCGTTTTGAAAGCTGTTGACATGCTGATAACATTTTTTGAATACAGTCTCCCTCAATTCAATTAGTATACTATCTGCATATTTGGCAATCTGTTTAACAATTCTTTATCTTCAGAGCACTGCGTCGTGCATTATTCTCTTCCTAACTCCTGTAATGACTGTGCTTACCTGGATGATTGTGCTTAGTGTTGGTCTAGTTATTGGTTAGTTTGCATAGCATTTGAACCATTTCCCTCTGGATTCAAATGAAAATGAAACAAATTGCTGGTTTGTTTAGAGAATGGAGCCGTAACACCTTTTAGGCCCTAGCAAGCGGTGTCTTCTTTTATTAGAATAGTCTGAAACATGAGATATAATGAACGTTTTGTTGTCTGACTGTATAAACTCTAGTTTATTAATTTTATTCAGGTACCACAACTTTTGTAATCGTAGTCCGACGAACCGCTTCGGTAGTTCAACCTACTACTGATGAGACTAACATTGAAGCTAAACCAGAAGAAACCGGAGTAAGCGTGCTCTAATCATAATTACCTCAAGATATCCACGCTGTGTGAGGCGTAATATTCTAGAAGGTTACTGTAGATTGGAACCCTCATAGGCCTTTAACTATATAAAATTCGAATATTGGTGCTATTTTGTATATAATATCTTGACATGGACGCCATTGTGGACCATGAATTTTCAGATTGATAATTATATTATATAGAAACTTCTAAAAACTGCCATAATTATTGACGGGACTACTTTTAGTCTACAGGTTATCTAATTAGGTTAATTTCATTTATACATATCCTATTGTGCATTTATTTTTTTGTGAAACTGTTTTTATATAACGGTTCGTAGGTATCATTTATTTTAACACTGATATCGTCGAATTCAAACGGAATAACGCAGTGTCGCTTGCGTATTGTGAAGAAATTTTGCGTATATTTACATTTTTCGAAAACTTTCAAAACCACTGTCGAAGATTTCAATTTCTAACACTCCGCTATTACTCTTGGATTCGACTATATTCTAATATTATGTTTTGTCATTCGGGTTAATGAATTACTTATGTACTTATTGTCAGAAAAATAAAGTTATTCTTTATCTGGTAGTTATAATTCTTTGGAAAACACTGCCTAACTGCCACAAAATTGGAAGTTCTTGATCTGAATATAATTTGGTCATGAGATTAGGGGCGAAACGGAACTATTTTTCACTAGGAACCATTCATGTTGTGTTTCCTTTGTTTTATTGTACATTATTGCATATATATGATGTCAATAAAAGATTGAAAAGTTATAAGTTTTACAAAGAACGTTGCAAGAAGGTACGTCTTGGAAAGATAAATAAACTAATGATACTACGGCTATTTTTTCTCTAACTTAACCTCGATATAGTTCACGAACATCTGACTAAAAGCGGTATTTTAGAAGATACAGTTACTGGTATGAAACTACATACAACGGGAACAGCTGTCTGCAAGAAAAATTAACTGCTGCGGGCTAACGAATACTTGGTCCTAAAATAATTATGGGTGCTTTTGTTCATGTTTTGATCTCATATGATTGTTGACATCAAAAGTGAAAAGTCTGCCCCGGATGTTGCCCGTTCCGGGCAACATTCGTCAAAAACTAAGTGAAAGTTTTTCTCCAAACGTCTTCCTCCCGTCTTTTGATTTTAATCATCTTAAAAATATTCACAATCAATTTTCATGCTATGTTAGACTCACTATAGCTCGGCCAGAAAAAGAAACCCAGCTCAACTATTAAGCTTTACCTCAGCCCAAAGCCAGGCTGATCTCCATAGTTTCAGGCCGGGCCGGGCAGGTAACCAGCTCTAGAATTCCACAACATATCGTGAATATTATACTCCAAGAAATAAGACAAAACAGCAGGCCCAAACGTTTAACTCTACTGGATACATGCAGCACTTCTTTTTTGAAAAAAGCTTATCAAAAAACATGATATAAAAAAATATAAAAAAAATACTTCGGGGAGGAATGAGGCCATATTTGGACTTGCTAACCTCCATTTGTACACAATTGGACAATTATACTGTTATCTATTGTGATATCGGAATAGTTTAATCCTATAATCTGATACAAGAGTAAAAAAGGAGTGTTACTTGCGTATTTATGGAATTTCTAATACTGCTCCTGCAGGCGAATTTAACGCGCGTATATCTCAAGTGCAGTTTTGTACGGCGAAAGAGCGCCACGAGCTGGCCCTGTATCTTCAAAAAGGGCTCCACCAGAGCTGGTTATCCGGCCGGCCCGGCCTGGGTTTCAAAATATCAGGCCGGGCCGGTAACCAGCTCTGGCTTACACAAAACCCGAATTCTTTACACTCCATTATTAATATTGACTAAACTATAATTACATATACAATCTGATAGTAATAATAATAAGCGTTAGAGCGCGAATCTACATATTTACACTTTTTCTGACATTAATTCCTGGATGAAATACTCTACTTTTGGATATTTTAGCTTTCTAATAAATAGCTAAAACATATCTTTCTTTTTTTTCCAAGCCGCGCTATCGCGCCCATTTTTATAGTTTCACTTTAGCGGTAAACGCGCTCTAATACAAATGGGAGCCAAATGTCCGTTGTCCAGTAGTTGGCTTGAATTGACCGCTTGCGATATAAACACCAAAAAATATTGTAAATGTAAAAAAGAACTTTTAGCGCATATACAAAAACAAAATATATGCTCCAGAAAACATATAATTCAAATACTTGGTAAGTTTTTTGGGGAATTTCTCAATTATTTATAAGAATTCTTCTATTCTTATCAATAATTAAGTTTATGATGTATTAGTTCAGGTGTCCTGTTCTAGAACTGATATTTCGTAGAACAGAAAATATGATTTCTGCGAATGATTTCTGTTTTATTTTGTTGGCCGTTTAGAAAAATGTTTTTTCCCCATAGAGCTTATAACAGAAGCTAAACCGGAAGACATTGGAGTGTTTCAGCCATAACAGACCTCCAAATGAAAAACAAATATCGGCAGTTTTTTATGCTCTCATTGTACTTATTTGTACCCGCCTCGTTAAAACTTTAGCTGGAAGGCATACGCTCACATTACATGAACCCAAAAGTGTTTTCGTGTCAATGGTATTATCGGGAAAACATTTATTTTGGTCGGATTTGTAGAAATTCCTTTAATTCTCTAATTCTCGATTATCCACCTTAGCTCGAAGAGAACGTTCCCTGCTGTAACCATTTCTCCTAAATGGATCCACGTGAACCTAACATGTCTTTACAAAAAACAAAGTAAAATATAAGTCAGTTCACTTGATAATAACTCTCTCTGACAATGCGTTCTGCGCATTTCGTTGCAGAAATGTTTGAACCCGCCATTGTGCCTTCTATTACAGTCCTTTAAATGTGGTCAATGATCGATGAACAGAAGACCGTAATAGCGCAAAGAACAAATGGATTGGCGCAAGTTAGGTGTGGAAGATGGAAGACTTCTTCCGGTTATTCTTATATGGTTGATAATGCATCATATGTTCGACGAACTTACCGATACTAAAAATAAAAACAAATATCTTAAAGAATTTTTGAATATTGTAAAATATGTTTGCAAAACTAGCAAAAGGTTTCTAAAGCAGTAAATTATTACATTTGAAAACTCTTGGATCATTTTCAGTTGCCGTAGAATAGAAACGCCCAGGTAGTTTTTAGCTGCCCGAGCAGTTGTGGATTGTTGCCCGGGAAGGTTAAAAACTGCCCGGGCACTCCCCCTGGCGTTTCTATGCTACGGCAACAGGATAGAGCTCCAGGCGTAAAATATGGTGTGATAGTGTTGTGTTCTGCTTTGATAGTTTAGTTATCATTCTTGGGAAAACACCGGTACAACCTTGAAAACTGCCTAAGAATTGAAATCTTTTGAATAAATGATATCAAATGAAAGATTGAAAAGTTAAGAAGTTGCACAAAGAACGTTGCCGAACGGTATTTCTTTGAAAGACAAAAAAAATCATAATATAACTTATTTAGCCGTTATAGTTTTAGTCTTAATTCCAAGCGGATTGCGGATTTATTCGGATTGCGGAACTGTATAAATATATATTTTCTGTAATTCGCAGAAAAACACTACGAATCTGAAAACAGAACAGAAAAAAAAAGATCCGCCAATATATGATGTTGTAAGTGTTCAATGTCGTGGTATAGGATATACAACTAACCATAAAAAGCATAATGTCCCATTTGTTCGAATCGCCGCCCCATAAGATAGAATACTGGATAGAAGCTCTGCCCATAATATCGAGGCCGATGGTTCGAATCCGCCCCGAAGAGAGAATTGTTGCAAATTTCTGATCTGCCGCCTCCGCTTCCCAGGTGCTGTGCAATAGAGTCCTGGCTCCCTATGGTCCCTTCGTCTCACTTCATCCTCCAAATATCTGTGATTTCGTGTTTCGTAAAATATGAATAAACAATCTTTAAACAATCTTTAGTCTTTAAACGTTCACGAATATCTGAATCGAGAGCTGATGCAAAGTTAAAATTCATGATACGATGCTATAACAGTTTTTAGAAACTGTGACTTCTATCCCAAATAAATCTTTTTATAGTTTCAAAACATTTAACTTCAAATCGTTCAATTTGGCTGTTCAGGTCTGAGATAGTTCCGAATTTTCTTGTTCTGAAAATTCAAAAACGAACCAATTCCAGAACACTTGAGTTTTCTAGAAAATGCAACATTTTGAATACAAAATGAACTCTGATAACTCCTATTTGTTTTTACCGTTTCATAAATATGATGCAAGTTGTCTGCACCGCCGCGTAAGCGCAGGGTAGACATTGAAATAGAGGGTGGTCGAACTGTGAGTGAATTATGTATGCATAGCTGATCCAAGCACGGGTATAAAGGTTGTTGTACTCTCCAAGGATGATATACAGTTTGTTTATTCTCTTTAAAGCCTAGGTTACCCAAAACATTAGACCACAAAAAACTATCATAAGCTTTCATAGGTTTCCAGAAAACTCCAATTCTTTGAGGAATCCGTTTGAACCCAGAGCAAGTGTCTTTCTATTGTTCGGTTTTAGTTCAATCATTTGTTTCTTTTTAACAAGATGAAAAGTGTTGTAACTTTCTTTTTTTAACTTAACTTAACTTTTCTTTAGTTTTACTTACCACAAAAAAATCTACCACTTGATGTTAGAAGTTTATTCGGCTAACGAGACGGATAAACATCCCTAGTTAAAAACCTTTAGTTGAAACATAGATCTGTAGCCTAATGTGACAAGTAGTTTTCTTTTTAATATATTTTAGTAATACTAATTGTTACAAGTTTGACCACATCTTTAGGCACTTTGCACCTCTCATTTGACTTATTTAATCTTACGCAATCGTCTAGATTACACCTTGTCTGTCCGTTAATTACACGCTCTACCCATGAGATAATTGGGTGTAAATTGAGAAATTTGCCCCACAGGTCCATGTTGGGTGCAATTGTACGCAAAAGTGGAAGAACAATGGCCCGGACAGGCAGGTAGCGCAGATATATTACCAACGCTGCGTCATTTATTACAACACCGCGGCGATAGAAACGAACAGTCCTTTAAGAGAAAGAAGGTTCGGTGAATAAAAGAAGTTAGACAAACAATAAGTGATGGTAGGGGATTTCGTTGAAAGAGGGATGTTAGCTTCATGTGCTTCACTTGAGATATTAGTCAGGTTTTGAAGGTTAACAGTTTTGACTTCATTGTTAGCTACTAGCTAGGGTGGTTATCGTCCATAACAAAAAAAAGACTGTAGTGCGCGGTGTTGTTTAAGGTTTCAGAAATCGCTGGTTCTGTGGCGAAATTAAACTTCCATTATATGGTTCTATGCGCAATTTTTTGTTTGTTGTCGGAAAAATATTATTGTAATAGTTTTATTTTGTATCATAACCAGAAAACGACAAATACGCAATTGCGGAAGCTTACGTATACCACCGCGCACTGTGGTCTTTTGTTTGTTCTAGACTATTATCAAGTTCATATTTTTAAGGTTTCAAGTCTTCAAGTTCAATTAAACAAGTCTATTGTTAGCGGTAGATTCACCGAATAAACAATTTTTTTGTTAGCTAAGCTAATGGTACCATGTTGATATAAAAAGCAAAAGAATTCTTACGAACCATTTATATAAACTAAACAATAAGAGCGTTTTAATGATAAATTGCTGATCCTGATCAATGGTTCAACTAAGGCTAAATGATATCTAGCCTATAAAGCAGAGCAGCTTGCCTTCGGAAACATAAAAATCGAGTGCAGTGTTGAACAGCTTTGTAGCTTAACTTTTTCATCTCAGCTAATCATCAAATCTTGTTATTTTATTAGGGCATCAGGCCGTAAGCTCGGTAGAATTTTAAATCTTGTCAACCACTTTCCCATGTTAAGTTAACCTAACCTGAGCTTCATTTGTCTACTTTCGTTATATTCACTTTTCTTATACAAAAACATTTCTCTGACCACTTTCATCATCTTTTCAAAGGAGGTTAGCAATGTCCAGCAATGGCCTCATTCCTCCCCCAAAGTAGAAGTACAAATTTTAAAGCAATAGTGATGTACTGTGATCTTACTTTTCATTTAATTACACTTTCGAAACATAACAAAATTATTATTATTATTATCTAATTGGCTACAAATATTAAACTAATTGTAATAAATCATACAACTTTTAAAGATTTTTCCTTAAAAGTTCATAAAAGGAAGTTGTTTTGCTACAATGGAACATCATTGAAAAGAGAGTTCAAGGTTACGAAATCGTTAAAAATAGCCCTAATTTACGTTCATACTTTACATTTTGTAAAACTAGTTCTTCGCTTGTATTTTTGTATTTTACACTTATCGTAAGTTCCATTTAAGCGACGGCGATACTTTATTGACACGCCGCGGTCCACAAGGATCTCCAGGACGAATTTTGGTCGTCCAAGGTTCTTATTTGGATATGACGGAAGTCTGTAAGAGACAAGCAATTAATCATATCTCGCAATAATTTAACCCAAAATCTCTATAATTAAAATCAATTGCATAAGATTTTGAATAGAATGTTCAAAAGGAATGGACAACATTTTACCTGCTTGCCAAAATTGGGGAAAATTGACATGTTAACTGAATAAAAGAAATTCCGAGCAGATATAATCGTATCTGGTTGTTAGGACTCCCAGAATGCAGAACCGCCAAAACTGTACTATTTCGTAGGCAATTCTAAAATTTTAAATTAAAAATAGTCTGTTTTTGACTGTTCTGTTTCCAGAGAGTTCTGCGAGCTCAAAGCCTGAGCTGGTTGCCTGTCCGGCTTGAGCCGTCTGAAATTTTGGAACCCTGACTAGGCCGGGCCAGCCGGATAACCAACTCTGCTCTAAGCTAGTTTAAGGATAACAAGTGCACCAGCGGAAAACCACTGAAAACAAAGCTCGCTCGACAGACTAAACTTCTAATCAAGAATAACAAAGAAAAATGTGAATACCGTACCGTTCCTATTCTGCCACTATCCCATTGGTCGATGTACATTTCCGTGTTTTTCGGTTCCTTCAGACAGTTTCATCGACATACTTCTTCTAGTTACTTGTTGGCAGTTATGGTGCTTGACGCACGTTTTCGTGCCAGGACCAGAACCGACGTGAGACCTGATATGAAGTTAATAACATCACAAAGTGGTCGTTTTCTCAACAACATTTTTATGAACTGGCTCATTCTGAAATTACGAGCAAGCTTACTCATTTCCTGATCCGCCACGTTGATGAGGGGAAGTATAGTCAGCACCAAGAGTAATGATGGAGTGTAAAGAATTCAAGACTCATCTGAGCCCCTTTTGAGAGCACCACGCCAGCAACTGGCGGATACTCTCCGTTCATTATAGTACTTTGCAAGTACGCTCGTGCCATTTGGCTGCAGGTGCGGTGTTAAAAATCCTAAAAATACGCAAGTGACACTCCATTATTACTCTTGGCGCTGAGTATATCTTTTCGAATGTTTGATCACTTTTGGTTAAGAGTAAACACCCAATTAGTTGTCAAATCAACAAAGAGTATGTATACCTAGTAAAACAATGGGCGTTTACAACTCAAGCGCAACTCAACAAATTTTGAATAAAATATATATCTAGTACAAATCTTTATCGATCCTTGATATCATCAAATCTACGTCACGCCGATAGCTAAATAGAACACTATCCTTATAAACTTGTTGTTCTTTGAACCAAAATAGACCACAAACTAGGAAAACCAGAAATAATATCATAATAAGAAAATGAAAGTTAGCATGATATCACCAATGACGCCACCCATCGATCGTTCTATGCGTAACCCTAGTGGGTGAGCTTGACGAATGCGGGAGCGGGCCTTCAGGGGCTTGTTTAGGAAACGGACGTTACAGAGTATTGTAAACAACCATAGTCCATTTCAAAAGGTACATTTCTTAGTAGGCAGTACTATTTTAAGCAGTTACTTTTACTCATAATAAAAAATATTTCTCGGAAAACCCCAAATTGTACTTGGAAGAGTGTCTTCTTTGATGAGTCTTTAAGGTATTTTAGTTCCTGTATCACTCGTATCAAAATAACAGTAGATTTTTCGAGACAGGGCAACGGCCATTCAATCCGGAAGCAGAGAGGGCTCATTTCTAACATTCAGTCTACGGGTGCACGAAACATGGGATAAATAAGCTGCTGGTTTCCCAAGCCTTCTGCAGCTACGAGGAGTATCGAAGGTGTTTTCCAACACTCTAGCCAAGGTTAAGCGGTGAAGGCTGAAACTACCCGGACACCCACTCGGGCAGTTTCCATACTACATTGCTTACATACTAATAGACAGTTTTAATCCTCTTATCAGAAAACAATCATTTTTTAAACAGTTTTAAACACACCACCAAATCATAGTGTTTATTTAGAAAGAAGCTTAGCTTAAAGGTCATTTACAATCACCTGTAAATATGTAGATTCATACGAATAATACCCAGGTGTTCGAGTCAATTTTATTTTAGAATTTTTTAATTTAAAATGTTTAAAATAGGTCTTCTAGACGTTGTATTAACCGTATTTTCCTACTTTCTAACCATACCTGTCATTCTATGTAGTTTTGTTATCATTAAACTGTTACATCGACATGCGCAGTCTTGAGAAGGGGGCGGAGTTATGGTATCCCCATGGTCTCTACCCCAATATCATATAAAAGCACCTAGCCTACCAATTACGAACAAATTTTGGACTAGTACCCGGACGATACCTAGATAGGACCCTATTTATATTGGGTCCGGGTGGTTCAAGCTACCAGATCCCAAATTATGCTTTAATTACGTTTTTCTTATGTTTTCATCTATGTCTTGAACTAGTTTTGCTTTTAGTCGTTTCAAAATTCTTATTATTAAACAGGTTATTTTGACAATACCGTTTCTAAAGTATATTATAGGATATTTATTATATGTAAAAATTACTTACCTTTATAAAAAATAGAACTATTATAACGATTTTAAATGTAAAAACCTTTATTATAGTATTAGTTTTATGTTTGTGAGCATGTAAAGACACAAATAATGGTTATTATTTAGTTATTTTCAAGGCGTCTAGTGCACTTTTCAAAATTTCGAACTACCTATCTCAAGTCTTAAGATACCTCTGACGATCGCCTAGCAGCGTACAGCAAAAATTGCCGCATTTTAGTGAAATATTTCAAAATATGGTCATTTTATTATGTTTTCAATGTTATTTCATATATTTCTTTGTATTTTCTTGTAGATAATATATTTTAACTAGTTTATAAAGATATTTTATTGTTATATCAATGCGCAGACCATACTATTTGGATTTTATTGCATTGACTGGTTTGCTTTTCAACATATCTAGTCTATAGTGACGAGATTTAGTTCATATCAACAGTTTTTACTACTAAATCGTTATGAATTTGCTTATTTTAATATATAATTTATTTTAAATACTTTTAAATATATTTTTATTATCTAGGATGTTTTTCGAGCTAACACCTCGTCGTCATGAGCTCGTTTGCGCATACATGTTGGGAGCCGCCACCCTCTTCATGTATATTGGATACACTATTCAGGTAGATTTACTAGAAACACTTCAGTTTACTAAATTAATCAATATCAATATATAGTCTGCAGACAAATCTCATGTAGTTTAGAGGTCTATTTATTATAAGACGAGCGCACAATTATATCGGTTGCTTGTACATTTTCTTTCGATTTCCGCGCTCCTTCT
>JAQGAV010002123.1:0-17088 GCA_034691345.1 Phasmarhabditis papillosa
GAGCAGCGGTGTCATATAAAATAAATTGAAAACCGGCATACCGTATATTGGGCCTATTCTTCAAAAGTACATTCATTTTTATATAACATCGCAGCAAAGTATCTTTTGCAAAGACCAAAATCAGCACAAAAGTGCTTCCTAACATAGTGACTTATAAAATAGCATTGTTTCCTTTATCACATAGTTAATTAAACTTAAAACACTTTAGAAGAGGAATGATAAACGAATGGTGCCCTCTGAAGATCTCTAAGGATACAATAGAACGTACTCCATTGAAGCCCTGTCATCGGGTAACAAGAGGCTCTGTTAAGTATTCAAAACTAGAGTACTTGCAGCCCGTACCTCTGGAAGAACTATCATCCGAATATGTTATGCGGCATAGGGACTCAGATTTCTTGTTTGGACAGGAATATGAGGTTTGTAGATCGATATGAGGGATTAGGTGCCGGTGACTATAATATTTATCGAAAGCTAGGTTTCCAGCGTCGAGTGTCAAACAAAAATGAATGAAAACGGGTGAATTGATAGTCTTTTCTTCAAAAGTACATTTATTTTTATCAAACACGCCGCTCCCCATGATACCGCGCAAGAAACCTAGTAGCTATTGATACAGACTATAGTTTTAAGAAAACAATATAAGGTAACGTGCGTAAGAAGATAAGTTAGTGTACGTTTCCGAGTTCGCTCGTGTTCATAGTAACTGTAGATTTTTTTCGCGTTTTGACTATTTGTTCCAGGATATTCTGTTATGTTAAGTAGAAAAATCTGAGCAAACTAGAGATTTTGTCGAATTCTAGTTGAATCCAAATAATGCAAAACCATCTACATTCGTTAATTTCAAAATTTCAGCAATTGCCCCACTTCGATCTGCCTTCAATAGCTAGCTGTCGTAAGGAGAACTTATGCAAGAATAGGTGAGTAGAGTATAGCATATTTATGAATAACTCTATATATAACTTCTTTTTTAAGATAATTTATAAAATAAACACAAACTAAATGTTTTAGGTACAACGATATCCGTGCATTCGATCAGACTAGAGTTAAGCTGAAGAAGATCGACGGACTTGACCATACTGATTATATTAATGGAAACATGATTCAGGTAACATTGAGTTCAAAAAAACTCTGGTTTTGGTTTTTGAAAAGTGTTTCAAGTAGTATCACTTACCATCTTTTGTTGTAACTCTTATTTCAAAGAAATAACAAAGATGTACAACACAAATTTTATTGTGCGCTCTCTTGCCACTTATCTGCCCCATTGCTAACTGTAACTAACTCCGATTTTGGGCTTTGAAAAGATACCGTAACAATAGTCCAAATTGGTTGCTTATTGACTGGTTATTTAAAAATTTAAGTCTTTTTCTTCAGAGCTGGAATGGCGAAAAACAGTTTATCGCCACTCAAGCGCCCCTGGAAAGTACTGTAGCAGACTTTTGGAGAATGATATGGGAACAGGTAACTAAGATAGATAACATGCAAATCCTATAGATTACTGTATTTAGGAGTCTAGAATGATCATAATGGTAGCTAATCTAATGGAGAAGAACAGAGCGCAGTGTGTCAAGTATTGGCCGGATGAGGTGCCCTTAGTGTAAGTCGAAAGAAATTGAAGTTAGGAATAACTATATTAGTCGCCTGGTACAGTCGAATTCAAAAATAAAGACCTTGTTAAAAATTTGAGGGCTCATTTTACAACACATTTTGCTTGGCAAAAAGCGCCCCTTTTTCATAAAAATACTCGACCAACTCTTAACTCTTGAACACAAGACCTCTCAAATGGGCCGGGTCCGAGTGATTGCCGAAAACTCAGCTCGGGCCCAGCCCGCTCCGGCTCTGAGAGGTCTGCTGAACACTATGTCAAAACTTTCACTAATTGTGTTTTATAATAGCATTGCCTAAGGTGATATTACCAATGTTTTTATAATAAAGATGAAATCTATATAATGCATGTTTCTCCACAGAATTATATTACACTTGTATATTTAGCTGTGGCAACCTTATCATAACACTAGTGAAAACCTCCTACAACGTCGCCTATAACATCAGAGAGTTCGATATCATCGAGGATCCTACAGGAATCATTAGGTAGGTGGAACGTTTCAATTTTACTTGTTTTACAATTGAAAATTATGAATTATGTAACTTTCAAGTACAACATTGTAAGTTTTCATTTGCAATAATTCCATTTCAGCAACGACTTCCGCAGCTCGAAGGAGTCAAATGTAGGCTCGGAATATGCCAATGTTCCATCGTCAAGACTCACTGATCCACGAACTTCAATGGAAACTGCCTTTGGAAGGGAAATTCAACGTAAGCTACAAAGATACTACTAATGCTTGAAACATACTCAATAGAGTTGGGCTTTTGGGCTCGTTTGGGGTAAGCCCGGTGTTTGTTCCACAACGAGTTTTCGCACTTCGGGCCGAGCTTAAGTGCGAGTTTCGAGCTGGATGTCATTGTTTTCAGACCGAGCTCCAAACGCTAAACTTGCATTGTTCAAACCTATACTTTCTTTATAAAGTTTTAATAAGTTGCTTACTTTTCAGCTCGTCGCGTTATCCAGTATCATTTTACAAACTGGAATGATTATCGTGCACCGGAGTGTTCCACTTCTCTTTTGAGATTCTTGAATTTGGTCAGAGGTCTTCCAGAGTTCAGCAGTGCTCCGGTGGTTATCCATTGCAGGTTAGTTATGTTGCAATCCAAAAGTTGAATTTTTCACAAACTTACTTAAGGTGCTTATACATTTTAGACCTTATTTCCCTCGATTAACTATTTTAAAAGTCCTTAAATCGAGGGCTCAGAATTTGACGGGCCGGGCCGGAGCCAACAATTTGAGAAGCGGGCCGGCCTTTTCCCAGCTTACATCCATTTCTATGTATATTTTTGAGTATTTGTAATGTTTCAGTGCTGGTGTTGGTCGTACTGGTACCTTCATTGCAATAGACAGTATGCTGGACCAATGTGAGGCTGAAGGAAAGGCTGATATATTCGGATTTGTGTCCAAACTACGAAAACAAAGGAATTTAATGGTTCAATCTTGTGTAAGTCAACTTTTTCAACAAATATTTGAGTTTTCCTGTCAAAAGAAACTGAACTTGGTTTACAATTTGACATTGTTTCTCTTGAAATACTTTCTACATGTTTATAGTCTGATTCAAGATGAATAATGGAGTGTTACTTGCGTATTTTAAGGAAATTTTCGGTTTATTTTCGTTTTCGAATACTTTCAGAGCCATTTTCAATTAGTTGATTTTTCAACACTCCATTATTAATCTCAAATCATACTATATATTTAAAACCAAAACACTTTTCCCACCTAATTTTAATTTTTAGGAGCAATACGTGTTTATCTTCAAAGCGCTAGCAGAATGGTACCTTTATGGACAGACCGATATGGATATTCATGAATTCTGCGATCATTATAAAAAGCTAAAGGATCCTACGTTTAGGTTAGAAACAAGGACCAGTTTTCATAACATTTCGTTTCTTTTATTTAGTTTTGTAAAGTTTTAAATGTGTAGTTTGTATCAAGGTTTCCTGTTTCCGACCGAGTTTCCTGGGGAGCAGAGTTGTTAGACTGAAATGAACGTCATTTGAAGAAAAACCTCTCAATCTTCCGAATTTCGGTTCATTTTATATAAAACCGTTGCCCCCCTCAGGAGACTGACTATGAGCTGGATACCTAGCACTATATTTTAATATCTTAATATGTATAACTTATTTTATTTCAGAGACCACTTCCTCTGCGAAAACGGTCAACTAGTTTCTCCACCAGACGCCGATGAACCAGTCAATGGAATGGATATGGAATTTAGGGTAAGATTAAGAACTTTGTAAAACATAGGAGTTGCCTTAGCATATATTTAAAAAAAGAACCCGAAAAAGTCGGGTTAGCGCCGGAGATAGCCCAATCGGCTAATTCCACGGTGTTCCCCGTACCTGAATTAGTACATATGTTGAAAAAAGAAACTTGATTCTCCGTTACCCGTTACTGCTATGTATGACTAATAGAATATTATCTAGTTGATAGGGCAGACACAAAAATATTTTCTGTAACCGCACATATCACACAGTAACTGTATATTTCTTTGACGCAGGGTTTCTGCCATTCATTCCGGAAAATTAAGAAAACGACGGCATCTTTTTTTTAAATGTCTTCTCTTACAAGACCTATAATAACTTCTGTAATTTTTATTCACGTCCTGTTTCAGAAACTCTCCAAATCCCTGGAGCCGCCTCCGAAGATCTCATTTGCTTCAAATGAAGAGAATATAATGAAGAATAGATTCGAAGCAGCTGTTCCATATGATCGTAATAGAGTTGTTCTAGCACCCTTGATTGGATTTGACTCTTCTTATATAAATGCTAGTGATGTTAAGGTTAGTTATAGGAAAGAAAAATATACTTTTGTGGTTCAACAGGTTTAAAGGTCTTGTTATACAACAATGGTATAGGGTTTCTGCAAAAGTTACTGAATTATTTATAATGCACCTTCATAAAGTTGTTATGTTTCTTTATTATAGCAATAATATGAGAAGCTAGAATTAGCAAAGTTCCCCAACGAGAAGTATCTTATAATCAGCGCCAAGAGTAATGATGGAGTGTAAAGAATTCAATGCTCGTCTGCGCCCCTTTTGCGAGCACCGCGCCAGCATCTGGCGGCCACTCCTCGTTCAATATTGTATATTGCATGTCCGCGCGTGCAATTTGCCTGCAGGTGCGGTGTTAAAAATCCTAAAAATACGCAAGTGACACTCCATTATTCGTCTGGAATCGCACTATATCACACCTAGGAGCAATATATATCTTCAAAGAATCATATTGCCGAAAACTGACAGAACAAATCTATGGTTATGTTTTAGGGCTACTTCTATCCCTATATAATGTCACAAGATCCCATAAGCGAAGCCACTGTCTTTGACTTCTGGAGAATGATACAAGGAAAGAATGTATCCACTGTAGTAATGCTGTCACAGGAGGAGGACTGGAGTCATAGTGAAAAGGTAAGAACATACATGAATACTCAGAAATTAGTCAACTAAGATTCGAATCAATTTTTTAATTCATTTTACAACGAAGATGCGAGTGAAGAAGCCTTACAAGCGAGATATTCATAGCAAAACGCCTAGTGGGAGTGATAGTTTGGCTTGAAGGGATTCAAACTATTGACCTCTAATTAGCCAAAGCATCGTGAGCGAAAACTCCTTGCCCCAGCATTCATTTTTTCAGAGCTTGTTACCGGCCCGGCCCGGCACGGCCTGGAATTTTGAAACCCAGGCCGGGCTGGCCGGATAAACACCTCTGATATTTTACTTTCAGTATTGGCCGGAAGACCGTGAAGAGCCTAGAATCATCCGAAAGTCAAAACAACATTATACGGTAGAACTAACAGAAGAATCGAGATATCCGTATTATACTGTAAGGAAGATGAGATACGAAAGTACAGTGGTAAGTAAATATACATCCTGCTAATACAAATCCAACTTTATGAACTTTCTGCTGACTATTTTTATGGGATCTGTATACTTATTATATTATATAGTGTGATTCAAGATGAATAATAGAGTGTTACTTGCTTATTTTAAGGAAATTTTGCGTATATTTTCGATTTTCGAATACATTCAGAGCCATTTGAATCAGATTCTTTTTTTAACACTCCATTATTACTCTCGAATCAGACTATAAATCAAACGCATAGGGTAACCTTATAACTAATTAAGCCTTATCCTTTTAAATGCTTGAGGCAAAGATGCTCCACTGCGGTTGGCATCTTACCACTACTTTTACTTACCATAAAAAATATACTTGTACTTCTCAATTTTTGATTGTAACCTATAATAGTAAATAGCTATTTCATTTGGAACTATTAAAATCAGCTATAAATTCTATTCATCTTTAGGATCCCGGAATATGGAGTGATGTTGTTCAATTTGCCATTAACGACTGGCCTTCGGACGCACCGACTCCCATGACTTCTGAAGTTTTGTTAAAGCTAATTGGAATAGTGTTAGAAAGACAGAGTAAACTACCGGATAGCACACCGATTATACTTCATAGCAGGTAAATATAGATAGGATTCTGTTTAGATAGATTCGAACTTATTCAACTATAGTCCATAACAAAACAAAGACTGCAGTGAGCGGTGTTGTTTAAGATTTCAAAAATCGCTCGTTCCTCGATGCGGAATTTTTTGTTTGTTGTCAGAAAAATAGTAGTGTACTGGTTTTATTTTGCAACTTGTCCAGAAAAAGAGAAATAAGCATTTGCGGAAGCCTATGTATACCACCGCGCTCTGAGGTCTTTTGTTTGTTATAGACTATAACTGTTCGTTTATATTACCAGTTTAGTCCATAACACAAAGAAATATGCTATTGATGATAAAGAAATTCTCGAGCAGTTATAACTTCTAAAGTGATTTGGCAAAAAACATCAAAACATTAAATCTTATTTATTTTATTAGCTAATAATGCTATTTTTAGAAACGGCAGTAAACAGACCGGTATATTTTGTTGTGTTTCTCTTCTATTAGAGAGAATGAAGGCTGAACAGAGAGTAGATGTATTCCAGACAGTAAAGGGATTACAGATGCAGAGACCTATGTTATTCACTCAATTGGTAAGAAATATACTTATAGAACAAATTTATTAGAAAACAAATATTTAACTATCCGGAAACAACGATTAAAACTAGGGTGAGAACATAAAAAATATCACCCTGTTCGGGTAACGAAATGGAGCCCTACATTAATGGTGTGCACCTAACGGACCACTGAATACGGTCACTGTACTTACAAAAGCTTACGTAATGTTCAGAACCTTATTAGACTGAAGAACTGGTTCCATTCTGACCAATTGTTGGTAAAACCAGCTTTTGGTTACCAGGTTAACCAGTCTTTTCTAAATAGCAACTCGTAGCCAACTTGAATAAAACCATTGGTGGCAAAAGGCCGGCTGTCCCGTTTCTCAAATTTTCGGGCCCAGCCCTGAATAAAGCAACGTGTCACTGTCATTTTACAATTTCACAGCTTTGAATGCTTTATAATTTGTAATTTTAGGAAGAATATGAGTTTTGTTACCGTGCTGTTATTGACTATCTTCGTTCAACAAACGCTACTCTCTAATAATCACTCAGGATAACAGAACCTTGCCATAACTAACTAACCAGCCCCCCTTTTCTAAGTCCACTCTTATAGAACGGGTATTTAAGTTCTCAACAATATATCGAAATTGTTATAATATATATGACTATTATTATTATTACTATTACTATTATTATTAATACTCTTTTAATTAATATCGATTAGTTTGCAGAGCAATTGTCATAATATCTACGCAATAATATTCGTGTTTTGTATATTAGTCTAACAAGCTTCTCTATAAGTTATTAGTCTATCTTTAGCTTAATTATTTTATAATATCAACCTAGTCAGCTTATTATTATTATGTTTAACAAATTATATTACTTTTTATATGTTTTGCTAATCGCTATCTCGGGTATCTTGTGCGACTGTGAAACTGGAGGCAGTTGATATTGTTGTGGACATTGTAGCGAACCCAGTCCGGTAAAAAAATATAAAAAAACTAGCAGCTTGGACCGGGTCCGGCTCCGCAAGTTCAGATGCCTCCTAGTTTACAGTCTTTTCCTTCTCCTTTATATTGCTCACAATCATTCAGTTTTTGTTGTTTCTTTTTGTTTGTCTGTTTACAACGAGTATTTTGTATGTATATACAATAAAATTCTATTGAAAGTTTTTATTCTTATTAAATATTGAATAAATAAAGTTAGATCAAAATTTATATAAATGATGGATAAGAGGGCAAATTGAAGTATACTTATTAACCGGGAAATCCATTATTGCTATAGGCGGCGGAATAATCGCTTGCAGCTAAGGGTCTAAAAAATGTGAATAAGAGCACCAATTTGCTCTAATTGCACTACTAAACTCTAATAAATTAGCAGTTCGTACCGTAACCCTTTGCAAGGGATTAGTCCACCGTCTATAGTTATTTGCCACAGCAACCGTTCAATAAAAATATAGATACATCCTGAGATAGCAAAAGAATAAAAATGATCGGGATTAGCGGCAGATGTGTACAAGGGAACCAAAATCAAAAAGTCGGCATCAGTGATGTGCGGGATCTCAACGGGAGGGATCCGGGAACGGGATTCGGGATTGGGAAAAATGTTCCCGGGATTCGGGAGGGAGGGATTTAGGCCAAAAAAAGGACGGGATCCGGGATTCGGGAGGGATTCGGAGGCGGGAGGGATTCGAGAGGGATCCCGCATACCACTGGTCGGCATTATAGAAAGAAAAGTTAATACTATATGTAATCGTGATCTACTAACATACGTCTGTATGTGGGTTCTAATCTACTGATATACCCACCAACATGCGTTGAAACACCAGGTTTATCTGGGACTATCCTCTCTGAAGATGGTGAAGCTGAGATCAGCCCCTTCACTCCTATTTCTTCGGAGCTCTTCCCAAAAAGGGCAGCATCTAAAGAGTCGCGTTTATTTATTCTATAGTAGGCTGCAAGATCTAGGCTTCAAATACAGTATACTGAGGGGCTGCGGTGGTATATCGAAATGAAAGGAAAATTAGATAGAATAGGAGCCTTTTCAAAAGTGGATGTATTTGTATTTACCACCGCTTCTTACGCGTGTGTGTTTAGCCTAGTGGTTAGCCTAGCGGTCTCTAAATCCGTGAGGATCTGAGGCTGTGGTTTTGCCTCCACTAACTGCAGAAGGCTTTGCAAACCAGCAGCTTTTTTATCCCATATTTCGTGCACACGAAGACTGAATGTTAGAAAGGAGCCGTCCTTGCTCAGAAGATTCCGGAATGAATGGCCGAAACTCAGCGCCGAAAAAATCTACAGCTATTGTGTGATACGAGTGATACAGGGAATAAAATACTTTTTTTAATAACGCTACTTCCCAGGGTATCATGCTGAAACCCTAGATCTTGCAACCTACTAGTTTACTGTTTACCTGCTTGATGCATGGTGGATCTTCTTTCTTTAGCTTGTTTATGTTAGACATACGACAGGGTTTCCTCACTGGACGGCAAACCTAATTTACCTTCGATCATTCGATGCAGCATATCTAAGTGGATATAAGAGGTGTGACTTATAGTAGCAAATACTTTTATGGGACATATTCACAGGGCCCAACGGATGTTTTTTGAGCTTATAGGACAATGTATAAGGTTTTTCGAAGATTACTGTACAATTCTCAAGATTAAAAAGATAAAAGTACTTGGATTGGATGGAACCAAGTAGTTCAACATTATAACAGCGTCTTATACCACTGCGCCATAAGGCCAATGTAATCCTTATGGGGCCCATTAAGCCCTGAATGGATATAAAAGTAGAAACTTCGTAATAAGCTACTACGTACATATCCGTTAAATAAAAAAATTTACAAAAAAATTGGAAACAAAATTTCCCCTATCCCAAGGGAGGTCCAGCCTCAGAAAAAATGTGCGTGTTAACTGCCTGACGTTTGCAAACATACCAGTCATTGTCCCTAGAGAGTTGATCTCACGAAGAATTTTCTCCATTTCCCTTATCAGCCCCTTACGGTGACTTGCTTCTATTTGGTACCACATTTCTCCATCATCAGTATAGTACTAAAATGTTTAGATATTTATTATTATTATATTATTATTATTTTTATTTATGTTTCTATATTTTTATCGATGTTTAACTGATTGTGTAGACAACTCGACTCGATTGTTAGATTTTGTTATTGTCAGATTCAAAAGTAATGAGGCCGTGTCTGCTACGTATTTCGTCATTTTTAACACGCTCTGCCTTACTCAGACAAAATATTGCAACACTCCTGCTTATTAACACGGCCGTATTACTTTTGAATCTGACTATAGTAATTTTTTTACATTCAGACTGGGGGATATATAGTCGGTATCAAGAGCAAGGCTTCTAGCGCAGTATCCGTCCAATCCACTGATTTTGTATTATGTTTTGTTTAACTCTGCTGCTTTAAAGAATGAGCTGAAAATATAGCTCTGGCGAAAGACTATAAAACTCCTAAAGTGTCGTACAATGCTGGGAAAAGGCCGTCCGAAACGGCTCGGGCCGGACCCATTCTCAAATTTTCGGCCCCGGCTCGACCCGGCCGGCCCGTCAAATTCCCAGCACTGGTGTCATGGCTTTCTAAACAAACATTAAATAAACTCATAGAAGAACTTCTAAAAACTTAAGTATCTAAAATAGCTTTAGAAGCCATATATGACGAATTGGTTCTAATATCAACAGAAATTGTACTATCTTCATGCAAAAATGGAATTTATCTTTTTATATATTAGTTTCTTTCACACTTTTATGTTAACAACACTCATTTCACTACATTAAATATTAAAACGTTTGCTAATATAAATTTTGGGTTCGGCGGATGCGAGTATGTGCCTTTTATTGAAGTTCCGTGTAAAGTTGCAAACACATTTAGTGAATTTGCAGAGGAAAAACTACAGAATTGAACTTCTGATCTTATAGACTCTCAATTAAATGAAGACTAGGGAATAATTACAGGCTTCAGTGGGAAGTTTGAAACTTCAGAATAATATACGTTACTTATATAGAAAAGGTTTGTAACAGACTGAATTGTGGATTCTTCATTTTATTATTAAAAAAAATACTTCATAACAGTGATATGACAATGTCCAAAGAGATTTAGGGTTGATACCTATGATTCATTCAAATTAGGTTTCTCTGCACAAACGTACATTTCTGCTGTTTTTCCTTTTATTTGTGGGAATATGGTTGGTGAAACTGAGCTGCAGAAATGCCTAATGAAGCAGAAACAGCTAGAAATAGACTGAATTCTGCTAGATAAATTAAAAACAAGAAATACTCGGTAGAGAGAGCTTGACAATTCTAATAATGGCATTCACATAGAACAAATACTAAGAAGAAATCTTGTTTGCAATCTTGATGAGAACCTTTAGAAGAATCCAGACAACATGTTCGTTTTAATCGGATAGGGGACCGAGTGCGTTTTTGCTCGACCAACGACCACAGGTTATTCACAAAATGAGCTTTTTCTATTAGAAAAACGCTAAAACTCATTATAGAACAACTATGCTCATGCTTCTATTGTAATTAACTACTGCAAAAAGAATATTGCTACCGCTTAAGGTCATTTACAAAAATTTGCAAAACATATTCCCATGCCGAGAATCGAACCCGGGCCGCGTGGGTGAAAACCACGAATCCTAACCACTAGACCACATACATGGGATCTGTAGTTGGGGATCGCGGGCGCCTACTCTCGCAAAGCACTGTTATTTGGGTGGTGGCATGAAGATTGCGCGACAACAGTTGCGCGCCGAACAGTTGCGCGACAACAGTTGCGCGCCCAACATTTGCGCGATGACATTTGGCTCCCTAAAGTTAGCATTGGAGCGCGACTCTACATATTTACCCTTGTTCTGACATTAAATCATTATGAAATACTTTATTTTTGGATATATATATTTTAGCTTTCTAATAAAGAGTATACTAAGGCTGAATCAGCCACTAGGCTTCTGGGTGCCTAAGCGGCGCTATCGCGCCCATTCTTATAGTTTTACTTTAGCGGTATACGCGCTCTAATACGAATGGGATCCAAATGTCCGCAGTTGCAGTTGAACATTTGCGTGCCGCAGTACGACCGCAACCCTCGTATTGTGGAATTTTCAATAAAAATAGCTTAACAATGTTTTATAACAAAAAGCGACAGAAACAACAATTAGTGCACAAAACTAATACCGAACCAAACAGTTCTGTAGAAGATCAAGATGAGTACGAAGTCATCTGACAGCTTCAAACTGTAGAAAGCTGAGTAGAAAGTCAAACGCTAGCATTAGGAAAAGAAGGGGGAAGATACAAAAAATAAAAGGTTTCGCCCATGATTGCCGACCTTTCATCAGTTGGTTTGTTGTTATACAGGTTTAGGCGTTGCCTTTTAGTTGGTTAATCGGTATATTTGTAAGCAGAAAGTTTAATTCACCATTTTATAATTTTAATATGGCGGGAATGATTAACTTGAGGATTTAAAATACTTTCTTTAATTTTGAGTTAATTTTCTTGATTCTTATTCAAAACCAAACGCAAAGTTTTCAGCGCGCAAATGTTTGTCGCGCAACTGTTTGTCGCGCAAATGTTCGTCGCGCAACTATTGTCGCGCAATCTTCGCATCGCCATTTGGGTGTGTAGTCTACTGGGGATTTGCAAATTTTTAACACCTACAGAAAGTGAAAATCGCCGATTAAACTTGTTCAAGGACTAGTAGTCAAATATTGTGGGGCAATTTGTTAAACAGGAGACATACACGGATTTTAGAACTATTCAACTCATTGAAATCAGTTCTCTTAAAAATTGTTGAAAAAACTAACCACAAGGTTCAAGAACCATTTGTCAAGCATGTTATTGAAAAAAAGCCTTGTCTTTAAAAATGCATTCTAAACTGTCTCCCATCAAAATATCGCGCCGAGTCCGCAAACCCGTCGGGAACTCTTGTCAAAACCAAATGTTCTCAACCTCGAAAATCACAGTAGCTCATTTTGATTTGCGGTTGCGGAAGAGAAGCTGATGCTCAGCCGGTTCTGCGTATCGTCCCTTTCAAGTGACTATCATCGGCCCTTATGGACTGGACTTTGGTTATTCGGATAATTGCACGACACCAACACTCGCAACCACCGATTTTCCTAATTGAAAGGCCCAATGAGGAACTAAAAGATGTAAAAATATTATATTTATTTAAAATTATCTAGGATTACTGAGTATTTCTTAGAGAAAAGAGTTAATAATACGCGTCTTTTGAATCATTTTGCTTCCTCGAAGATATATGTGTTACAATTAAATAGAGATACAGAAATATGGCCTAATCAGCTTCTGGAAAACTGGAAGGTGAAGATCTTAAACGAACACGTTTGGGATAAACAAAAGATTACTTTTGTAGTGATTCGACGTTCAAGGACTTCAAACTGATTAATTGAAGACTTATATAAAGAAAAATCAAAATTACAAGTTACTTACTATATATAGCAAATGATCTACTGGAATATGGAATTTCGAGACCTTAAGACAAAATGGAAAACTCCGCCCACCAGATAAGATGTTCTCGGAGGAAAATAGATTCGCTAATGAAGAAAATTTGCAAATTATTCGGAATTTCGGAATATTTCCAAAAGTAATAGAGCTAAACGTGTTCCTAATTAGTACTAAATCTTCTCTTATTTAAGAAGGAATGCGAATCGAGATGAAAAAAAGAAGGAAGAGGAATGAGGTCTCTGAATCCGCGAGGAGCTGAGGCTGTGTGTTCGACTCCCCGTAGCTGCAGAAGGCTTCGGAAACCAGCAGTTTATTTATCCCATGTTCCGTGCCCCCGAAGATTGAATGTTAGAAAGGAGCCATCTCTGCTCAGAAGATTCCGGAATGAATGGCCGAAACCCTGCGCCGAAGAAATCTACTTTTAGTGTGATACGAGTGATACAGGAAATAAATAACTTTAATTAAAAGAATTAAAATGAAAGTACTTTGAAGAGAAGACTCCAACCACAGGTTTTCATTTCATTTTTTAACACCGCTGCTCCTCAGGATACTGGGCTGAAAATCCAACTCTGTTCAAACGACCCGGTACGACCCGGCCCAAGATTTGAAACCCAGGCCGGGCCGGGCCGGGGCGGCCGCTTTAACTGCTCTGACTCTCGGTACAAATTATAGGTACAGAATAAGCGAATGTAAAACTAGTGCATAACAATTTTAGCAGAGTTTGCTTTTTTTCGGATGAGTTGCCAAACTCTTTGACCATTCCCTTATGCAGCATTTTACCCACATAAGAGTGCGCATGACTTAACTCGGTAGGTGGTAATAAATTATTCATAGAAAATACTTTTGAAGTGATTTAAAGGAGATTTAAAGTTTGTTGTTGTTTTAAGAGACTTTAAAAGAAACAAGAGAACTCAATTTTTATTGTTCAACAAATGATATAAGTTAGAAATACGCAGTGTATATAAAACAAAAGATTCTAAAAACAATGATCACTGCAGGTTTGAGATGCCGTTTTTAGTAGGTTCTTTGGATAAAAAGATACCTTAGGGTTCATGGTTGATAAGAAATTACTCCAATTAGTAGTGCGCCACCTATTGCGATATTTTATTAGTTTCTACACTTTTTCATCATTATCTAGCTCATTTGGAGCTGCGAAGTCATTTGCGCTATGAGAGGTAGGAAAGGGTTGTGAGCATGACAAAATTATCAAAAAGAGGGTAATTCAAAATTAGTTTTGGTAATTCTTAAATTGCTTAGATTATATTTAGACAGATTCATTCAGCACACAATCAATGTAGTTATATTCAATTATAATAATGGAGTGTTAAAAAAGAATCTCATTGAAATTGGCTCAGAAAGTATTCGAAAACCGACAATATACGCAAAATTTCCTTAAAATACGCAAGTAACAAACCATTATTCCTCTTGAATCAGACTGTACTATGATATTTGCTTTAACGTGAGTAAAAGTGGTTGGTTCACTTTGCGTAAAATTCGGGAATAGTACAGAAGTACTGAGAATAGCGAACTATCCAATAGAATAAGTACTTGGCCTATATTGAAAATCAAATTAAGTAAAAATCATAAAAAGTTCTATCTTCTTTTTAAACCGTAAAAGTGTCAAATTTCTTTGAAAAGACGAGCAAACAGTGAGTAAAAAGAAATGCAAAAACAGCCTGTTAGGTGAGAAAAGTACAAAAATTATACAGTATAAGTAGTAATAGTAATAATAATATTTATTGCCAGTATCGCAGATCATATTTTATTGTGTATTTCATTTGCGCTGGGTAATCATTTTCTGAATATTCTGAGCTCGTCTCTGGATATTCTTTGCGAAGTAACACCAATATTTAATAAGAATAGATTAAATAGAAAAAACTGAACAGTGGTCTAAAATTATTACAGAGAGAGTGGTACCGGATACACCGAACCAGACGCCGTGGACGACAATACACCAAATGTCCAATGATTTCATTGCAGCAACCATTTCAAATGGAAGAATTGGTGTTACTTGGCAAAGAATAGCGAGAGTATAAGTAAAGTAGATAGGAAACGAGTGATGGGGGTCGGCCGAGAGGTTACCTTATGTTTCTGGAAAAGTTAGACTTGTTTTAGCTGAAAGGTAGCATTTCCACTAATCAACCTTCTAAATTGAGGAATCGGATTTTGAGTTTGAATCTTGAGAATCCAAGGTTTGGTTTAGTTTCAGTGACTCAGAAACAATGAAATTTTAATGAACATAATGTATTACTGATATTTTAGAATAACTATCACAAGGCTTTGGATCACAAAGACTCACAATTTAAAGTTTATTATAACCTCGAAAACTCACCTATTTGTCAGACTAGCAAACTTTTTCATAAATTTCAAATTCTTAAAATTTAGTCTTTATCAATAAATATAGTTCTGCGCGGTATCCTTGAAAGAGACTTTAAGTAGTGTTCAAAACCACGACGGTGACGGCCACGACGTTGTTTTTCATTCTAATGAAAAATTCAAAATGATTTGTATTTACCGACGGCGTCCACTACAAAATGTGTCAAACATGGACCATTTTACATATTTCAGAGAGATGTTTGACAACTTAATTCATAATACAGATCATAGTCGACTAACTATACGAATAACAATATTCTTTATTACTTTTTAATATATCTTTGTTCCCCATTTGGTTATTACTTTTCTCAGAATTGTCTAGTTTTCACTTAATTTTGTCATTTTTCGTCTTCTTTTCCGTAATTAAAAGACAGCTTTGGACTAATTGGAATCCAGTTGGTCCAAACCCAAAAAGAACAAAAAACTCTGTAAAGTTCACATGGAGAAGACTAAATTAGGAACAAGGAATATGGGGATAGACGACTTATAATTAGAAAATAGTACTAAAATGAGTACTGGGTTGCATGCACTTCGAGAAAGTAGGCGTTAATATCGGCGGACAAACGAATGCAATTTAAACATCTGAGTGCTCAATATAAAACACGTAAAATAGTTAGATTCGCTAATATAAACTAATTGTTTAAGAGAAATAAGTTATTGGTGGTGCTGTACATTGCATAATTATATAGTCTGCGTTTACGCGCGCCATTGCTCGGCCGCGCTTCAATACAATTTGCAGTTATTACCGTATTGCATACGCCTAGGCCGGAGACTATAGTCATGCAATATTAATATTTCCTAATAGTGGCTGTGTTATAACAGTATTACAAAGTTCATATTTCACGAACGTCGTGGTTTTTATTAGATAAAGTAATTAAAAACTTATAGTTAAAGACAAGATATCACTTTTGTTGTTAAACCTTAGTAATTTGAATAGACAAAAATTGGCCGCTAAACCAAACTTCCCAACTAAACAAATATTCCTTCAAAAGATTCGCTGGAAGAAAAATTTCTAAACCAAAAATCGCAACTCATATGGCCGTCTTTGTTATGTTAATCAAATTTGCGGAAGCCGCGCGTCGATTACTCAAAGAATAAAAGAATACCTAGTAGTAGGGAGTGTCTTTAGAATTTAAAATGTACTTCCCGAAATTTGTGGAAAATCCCATTCTACCCGAAATATTCTAGGTCTTGAAACTGAATTGTTTAGAATCTAAATTTGCCATAGCTGAACTAACTATAAATATTAGTCACACATTATATACTATACAAAGTTCTAACAAGCGAGCCCTAGTATTTATATGTATAGAAAAAAAGTATTTTATTACCTGTATCACTCGAATCACAATAATTGTAGATTTCTTTGAGGCAGGGTTTCGGCCATTCATTCCGGAATCTTCGAAGCCGAGACGGCTCCTTTCTAACATTAAGTCTTCGGGTGCACGAAGCTGAACTTAACTATCGCTAAATCTAGATTTTTAATGCCCAGTTATGGCTTCCTCGTTTGCAAAATGTGAGTTTTCGAAGCAGATACTGCGGGCCTAATGTAAATTTCCTAGTTAGATGCCCACCTTTGGGTAAGACTATTGTTTATTCATATTTTACGAAACACTAGATCCCAGTGGCCGTATGCACCAATATCAAGATCGGAAGAGCA
>JAQGAV010002124.1:0-17082 GCA_034691345.1 Phasmarhabditis papillosa
GTTTGATTTTGATGAAAAAAATCAACTTTTACTCGATTTTTGTAATTTATCGAAAACCCATGTCTAGGTACCTTTAACAATATACAATCCTTTACACAAATGAAATAGAGCAAGTCTTCTTAGTTCAGTATTAAAAGATCTATTATGTTTATAATGAACTAATATTATATCATGAAGTGTAGGTTGCTTGCTTTGTTTCATTGCAAAAATGCAAATTCTTTCTAGTTTATTGTTGAGAAGTAAATGTTACAAACATTCACGACTTAGTGTAAAGACAAATTTTTTAGTGCAAGTCCTATATTACTTTGTGGATCAGTATAAGCTTCCCATGTATTATTTGAATTTGAACAACTGTAGAAGTAAAAGGTCGTTTTGAAAGTTCTGTCTGCACAGTACCCAATTGTCAGTTAGTTGTTGTTTAAAAGTGTAAGCTCAATAGGTAAAGCTTAAATAGAAGAAAATAATAAGGACCATTTACAGGAATCTCAGGAGTAATGAATGTGATGCTTCAATTTCCAGGATTCAAACGATTCTTTGTCTAAATTATCTTCAAAAGTTCAGGATTATTAGTTACACCTTTAATATTCTACTTTATTGAGAAATAAGCAAGTAGTAGTTCCTTCTTGGTTACTTTGAGTGATATGTCTCTCGGCTTATAGCAGTGTCTGTGTGTATTTTGCCACAACAATATGATTGCTTAGCGAGATGGCCAGCCAAAATAAATGGAACCCGAACGAGTATGCAGATATGTATAAACAAATTTACACTTACTTTCTAGAAACATTTAAATTAAGATACATTCTGAGAAATTCCGAGCATTGGCCGACATTCGAAGACTATGATAATAATGGAGTGATCTTCCTGCTTATTGTTAGTAAATGTTCTCCGTATCTTAGTTAGTCTAGGAGCATAGTTTCCGGGATCCTAGGTCCCCTGTGACCCGCTGCATTCCCTTCATGACTGTTTAATTATACAACGTGCTGGTACCATAATATAGCACTAATTAGCAAAAAAGTCGGGTTATGGACATCATTATTGATAGTTCATGATGTTAACAACAATTTATGTTCGTATTAACGAGAAGCAACAAATTAAAGAAGGTGTAGGAAATCAATTTGCAAAATCAATAGGCTTAAGCTAAATATGTATCAAGAATGTAATGAAATGCTTTTTTTCCGTCTCATCCAAAATGAATGACCATTCTTCAAGAATGTGCGCTTCAAAAACTGACAGCTGTAGCGTATGCATCCTACGGAAACGAGAGCATTTTTCCACACAAAGTGACAGAGCTTTGATGAATTGTGTAATAAGCGGGAGAAGAAAATCTGTAGCAAATTAAAAGTTCAAAATAATAACGAAGTACCACTGTTCAGTCTCACTTTTGTTGTACTTTTAAGTCAACTGAAACATTTACAAACAAAGTTTGATGGCCATTCAACTTACTTTAGCCGAAAATGTACGTGTTCTCGTTTAATGAAAATAAAAGTTTTACTTATTAGTGTCGTGTTTAGGTGAACTTTCTTTGATGCTAGTGTAGGGATCAGATATACTAAGTTTATAACAAAATTTGGTATACTTTCATCGACTTGTTTTATTTATAGTTTTGTGATCACAGAATGCTTCGTCTTTCAGAAGTCTTTCAAATTAAAGAGATAACAAAGAAGCTGCGCCCAATTTAGATTCCTATAATGAAAACATGATGTGGTAAACATATGCAATAGTATGGTTTGACTAGTATACCTTCTTTACAATAGTTGTTACAGTCTACATTAAATGTTACCTAAAATATAGCCAAAACAATATATATATAGAAACAAGAAGTTCTGAGTTTGTATTTTATGCTTGAGTTCGAGCAAGGAACTTCAATTAGGCTCGTCTGTGCATCAATCCGCTTGATGCGCTATAAAAAGCGCCAAAAGAGAGAAAATAGTTCGGAATGCAAAGAAGTAAAGTAGACGAATAGATATAAAAGAAAAAAGTAGTTAATCCACTTATTATGTGTTTTTAAGAAACAGTTTCTCATATTATTATATTTGTTGAGCTATCATTTGTATCTTTAATTGATAAACAGTGGAAAGAAGTTTTCAGTTTTCCACGAAAATCTAAATGTTGCAAGTAGTTTAGATTGTTATCAGAGGTTAGGTAAAAGTAATAAGCAGGCGTGTTCACCCCAATAAGAGTAATATAATTTTGTATCGTTTATTTTGGGGTACGTTTTATGGTATTTTGCCAAATACTATTCTACTCCACTGGTGACTTATTGCCGGGTTCGGCCGACCAAAACTGATTCTTCTTTGCCACTGATTAGTTATCTTTAACAATAGAGATACACATGCATCTTGCATATGTACTTCAAATTTGAACAGATCTTTTAATTTATATAGTATATAGTTGGTCACGTATTTTTAAGATTTCAGATTGAATAGTTTTGAAATTCAGACGTGGTGTTCGATAGTTATATACTTTAACTGAATTATTTGCGAACGTAAAATAGTAAGAAGAAAAAGGAATGAGAGAAACCGAGTGGAAGGTAGTTAATGATGTCTATTCCCAAAGTAGATAGGTTTATTAATTACACTAAGCGATTTTATAAAAACTAATTTAAAAACCGCGAAAAAACTCTGAACTACCTCTTTTTAGACGAAATTCCAGACATTCAATTATTCTAGTGTCAAAACTAAATGTTGCGACTCATCGTAATATATTGCAATTTCATCTGTTACTAATTTTGTTGAATTTGTTTTTTAGAAAATTAACTTTATAATCATAATATCTAGTTTTTATGACATGGTTATTACAGTCTACAAACACGTTTTGTTTATTTTATTTTACAGGTAATTTATTTCCTGTGATCGCACATAACACACAATAACTGTAGAGTTCTTCTGCGCATGGTTTCGGCAATTCATTCCGGAATCTTCTGCGAACAGACGGCTTTCTTCTAACATTCAACCTTCGGGTGCACGAAACATGAGATAAGTAAGCGGCTCGTTTACTAACCCTTCTAAAGTTACGGGGAGTCGAACCCACAGCCTCGGATTCTCACGGAGACGTTTTGTGAACTCTAACAACTTTTACATACTTAGATACCCCATAATTGGGTTTATGAGACTGCGAGATTCTAAAACGGCCGTTCTATATATAAATGAATATAAATGCCATTTTATTTGGAAAAAACAGTTTAGGAGCCATATAAGATAAGATTCAACAAAACGCAACAGAAGGATTCAGTTGGTAAATACGACAATTTGTAAATGTTAGACAACGTTATCTATTAATTATTGTTAGTAGTTGCTGATAAAGATTCCGTGAAGATAGGTGTAGGTCCACAATCACTGTCAAAAAAGTTAGCTTACTAGAATTATTAGGTTCAACTATTGCACAATAGTTTCAGCCAATTCCTTTCAAATTTGAGAGACTCCATAGAGCATGACAGTAGAGCATTGCATAACAATGGGGTTGATAAACATTCTTTGTATACCTACGAACACTCCCATCTCTATGAAAATGATTGATATAGTCTACGGACGAATCTCATGTAAGTCCAGGCTACGAATATTGTACTCCCAGTGATAACCATCGAAATTCGAAAAGTATTGAAATATCTTTCTACTTTCATCAACTTCAAACGAATTTTATAAGAAATCAGCTGGAAAAATCAAAAAGGAAGGGAAAAAATGCAGGTTTCTTTTTTTCGAATGTACCCGATTCAACGTTATTTTCGTCCTCATGGGGGTGACTATCATTTCCAAAAACATGAGATTTTTGGTGGTGGACTATAATGCAATGTTATTATAAAGCTTCATCGAGACTGATTCGGAGAGTTTTAGTCCAATTCTGACATTAAAAAGGTAACACGTTTGGTGCCAATGGGACTGGTGCTGCTTCGGCCGGAAGTGAATGTTGCAAGTTTTCGCAAGTTTACGGGAAACATTCCCCATTAGTGGGAGTAATGAATGGGCATTCTAGAGTTAAATAGTTACTGGTTAGTGTACGCTAGTAGCATTCCTGATGTACATCAAGTTTTATGGAATTCCCAGAAAACACAGTTGGGTTAAACTATTGAATTAACATTGCAAGACAACTCAATTTAAAATGGCGTAAAATATTATTAGATAGCAATAGTGAATGTTACAACTATTGGTTTGTGTCTGAACTATATTCATCACTAATGAACTCTGACTAACCCTAGCGGATTCAAGGGTAATACGGCCGTGTTAATAAGCAGGAGTCTTGCAATATTTTGTCTGAGTAAGCAGGCGCAGTGCTAAAAAAGACGAAATACGCAGCATACACGGCCTCATTACTTAAGAATCTGACTATATTAACTTTAACAGTTTTGCTTGTTATATTGACACAAATACAATATATCAGAGTTACATTTTTGTGAGCTACCGCGATTTAAATTTCTGGTTTGTCAGTACTATTGAGTTGATTACATGTTTGTTTTAGAAAAGTATTTCCATATTTCAGAACGCATCTCATTGCATCATTTAGATGCCAAAGAATATTTTTTTTAGCAAAATTCAATCTAAATTTAGAATAATTATGTAAATACTGAATTCTCAACCCACTCAGCCTTCTCATGCTTCTAGGTTCAATATCCGGCGCGACGTGTTAATCGTTAGATTCTCAGTGAATCTATGGTAACCGGATACGCAGCCAATTTAGAAAACAGAATACATTATTAAGTGCAAATAAAAAGATTCTAGAATAAGCATGTATCTAGTATTCAAAGACTGGTGAAATCACTTCTGCCAGCAATTCTGTCATCCTTCTGTTGGTCGTATAACTAGGAACCCCAGTGAAATTCCATTTCAACAAAGTTTTTTTTTCATAAAATGAGATCATTATGTTACTAACTTTCAGCAACTTTAAAACTTACGTAATGCTCTCTTATACCAAAGAATGCAACAATGGAAGAGCCCGGTCACCGAAAAGAACCGAATATATTTATCTTCCTTAAAAATATTGAGAAAATTGGTATCGTTTGAGTTTCCAACGTTCCCAACATCTCCAGTTTTGAACTATGGAACACTATTACTGGTACCTGTCCCGGCCTGTGCCGACATCACCCAACTGAGAAATTAATTAATGATTCAATCTTTGTGTATTACCTAAAAGGCCCCCCGCCATCTTACATTTCATAATACTATTCTCATTATTTTCTTAACAGATCTTTGCAAAGCTACTTTATTTCTATCGCTATAGAAACCAAATGTTCCCACTCCCACCGAATTGTCAGTAATAAGGCGTAAATTTGCTTAAAATTATTTGCTTCTATGAAATAGCGAAAACATTTGTAACAATAATAGACATTACCATATTCATGCCTTTCTTCGCCAGATTAACCGCAAGCTTGCATTATTTGACACATCGGACCGCAGTCGAAATCACGAATCCCTCTGATTCCTGCTTGTTTCTCCACTTTCAGAACACAGATTTTCATGAATCCTTAATAGTTTCTTAAAATCGAAATATGGAAAGACTTTTCCTCCTATATCCCAGAGCTGTTACCGTCACGGCCTGAAATGTTGAAACCCAGGCCGGGACGGGCCGGCCAGACGACCTCTGCTATATCCTTTAACATATACCTAATATCCTTATACCAATGTCTGTAAACTTTAAGAAATGGCATCCGCAATGAAGTTTCTCTACTACTCTAAGAAGCCTGCTGCTACAAGAACCATGTCTACGGGAATGTGAGTTTAGTCGTCATTCCGAAGTGAACTCATTTTTTTTATCCGAATTTTTTAAAATCCTCTTTGTTACTATGAAGTTATTGTTCGAGAACACTTGCTAGCTTCAATATATTACAGTGAAACATTTGGTTCTTAACAAAAACGCAAACTTGATAAAACGAAAAAGATTGCGAACACCCGTATTGTATTTCAGTGAAATAGATAAATTAGCCAGTTAGTCTACGGGTATAGAAATAGTTGTGTTTATACAATATCTTGGTACAATTTACCGTGAATTTTAAAGCTAGGATCGAGACACAGAGAAGTAATTTCAAAAAATTTGTGCCAATTGCGGTTACATTACAGAAACAACACGGATTCGAATAATCGAATGGAAGACTTTAAACGTCGCTTCAGACGCAGCGGCTCGCTGGGAATTCCCTTTGTTCCAGAAGAAGATGTAATTGAAGTATTTGATAAGGTAAATAAGAATCCGGTTTGATATCAATCGGAGAAAATTCTTCAAAATTTCAGTTTCCGAAGTTTTGAAGGTATATCTAGTGAGGAAACTTGCTATATTCTGTTCTAATTATAAAACTTCATTCAATTCACTTTAAGTTACCATATTTTAATGATTAGTAAATTGCAGTTTAGTTGTTTATAGCTTTTCGAAGCAAGATAGAATTATCAGCTCCAAAATTTAATTACTAAATGTAATTCAGAAACATTTAGTTTTCGCGGTCTAGGTTCACCATCATGATCCTGAACTATTGTTGGCCTATAGATGACCTATCCAATGTTTGTCTAGACTTTACTATAGGACATTCCCCCAGAACTCACACGGAAAGCCCGAACCCGGCCGGTGGGAAATTTCAAAGTCCCTGCCCGGGGGTATACAATTGGCAAAATCGATTGTTATGGGTATAAAAAGGTTAAATTTAGGAAATTTTGAAAATATTCTTTTGATATAGTCTTATTACCATGATGAACTCTTAAAAACATAGCAAAACTAAATGCTTATGGAATAATGTTAACCCTCGACCCCTTCACAATAATAGTAACTTTTCACGTCATGTAGACTCTTAGGACCTATCGGGCCGTCGATTTTTTACAAGGCACGGCCCGGCCCGATGAGAGTTCTGCATTCCACACGTGGTGCACAGTTTTTGCAGAACCTATAAGGAAGTTATGTTGCTTCGGGTAATATTTTGCCCTTTTACACATTGAAAACCAGGCTGACAAATGTAAAAGGAACATCAGGAAACTATTGTGAAACTTTGCCATTCTGTTTTTAGAACTATATTTGTTCACTTATGCACTACTGAAACATTGGCCTATCTTTTTGATAATCTTCCGTGATAACCGACCGAGATCAAAGTTGCAAGGTTTGCAAAACAGGTTTAAGGGTCACGGTGTTCGGAAAGGTTAAACTTTGCTAGCGAAAAAAGAAACACAAACAATATTTTGGTGCTTAGCGTAAAAAAAAGGTTTCATGTGAGAAATACTTAGAGACGGAGGGCCTGCAGCTGCATTACCACCCTATAGAAACTACATTGCAGTATAGTCATTGTTCACTTCAAGAACGCTCCGATTTAGGGTGGTCATTCGCTAAACTTTTTGACAAATTAACGGTAAAATGATATAACGGTAAACTTACCATAACAATTTTCCGGTGAATGGTATATCGGTATACAGTTTTACCGGTTTACCATACTGTTTATCATACGTATACGCCTCCAACGCCGATTAATTTGAAGAAAATTATACGATTATACAAATATAAGATTATACAAATATATGAAACATTTACTTTTCCTCTCAAAGTTCAAGCATTTTCTTATCAACAAGCGCAACTTTTCGAACTTTACTCAAATCATCATGAGGGAGCAGTAAAATAGCCAGATAACCCCAAATTATCTCTGGTTTAACCGTTTCAATGACAGGTTTCTAGTAATTTCACCTAGTTTTTCTTTGTTCTTATGGAATGTACCGATATGGAAGGGCAACTATCACATTTTAACTTATCTCTACCGGGGGTCTTATAAAAGCGCCGGAGACTACACTGGAAACCACAACTCGTGGTTCTCTTGTCTGGGAAATTCTTGCGTTCGTCGTAAAAAGTAAATGTTTTACCCAAGAGGACATTCTAGCGTAGCAGTCACAAAACCAATCTTGTGTTGTTCTGGAGAATTTCGAGTATCGTGCTTAGTTTTTTTTCGAAATTTCGGTAATATTTCCTTAGTGCATATAGTAATTCACATTCTTTTAGTTAGGCTTTTCTTTTGCACCATATTCATCTTTGATTATGTTACCTGGACATATGTGCTATAGGCCATAACTTGAAATATTCTAAAATGATCTCTTCATCTAACCAAACAACTCAATTTACCGTGTTTCTTAAAACGAATTTTGATAAACATTGTGCTTTACAAAATATGCAACTTCGTTATAGATGCCACCACTTCGTAATAATTCAATCTTCACAATTAATGAAGGAATGCCAATTCTGACAGTGATTGTGAAGAGTAGAAGAGATGTAGACTATATATCAGATATGATCAATAACATGCCGGTTAGTACTTATTGAACATTCCAATTTAATTATATCCTGAAAGAACCAAACGATACTAAACTATCAGAGAGAGCTTCTACTAATATATCATTGAAACATTCAATTTTAAGCAAACACATCTAGTTTGCCAATTGTTTTACAAAACCAACGCTGAAAGTATTTTTTTCAATTACTCTGCTAATTTGCTATATAGTTAGATATCAGATGGAAAATAAAATGTTTCAGGCTAAGACTCGTGTAAAACACATGGAAACAAGGGACTGTGAAGACGGTTCTATGTCTCATATGGATATATTAGTGGAACTAGAGCTACCTCATAACATGAATAATGATGAAGCATTGGATATTATGAAGGATAAAGGAATGGATGTAGGTTGAAAAAGATGAAATAAGTTAAATCCACTAGATAGTTTCATGAATTAAGGTAATAGTCTTTGCATCTTTCATTAGTCCTGAAAACAAGTAGATATATCCAACCCATTGTAATAGAATTCCACATTTTCAATTTAATGAACTTTAAAACATTCACTATTTCAGGTTTATGAAGTGTCGTTCACCTACAAACCACCATCTAACGCAAGTGAGAAATTCATCGAACCGGGATCCAATGGTACGCTACATTGTTGAGACGTTTAAAAAGAAATGTCTCATTTCCTATCTTCCAGGGAAATTTGATTTCTATTTGAAAAATTCGGAGTAGAAATAAAAATACGTAGCAATCGTTTTCCAGACGCCACAACAGGGGCTCCATGGTTTCCCAAAAGCATCTATGATCTCGATATTTCTGCTAAGAAGGTTATTATGTATGGAGCCGGCCTTGATGCTGACCATCCCGTGAGTCAGAAATAATATTCCAATCAATTGAATTCTCAGTTTTACGGAGCAATTGAAAACGTTTGAATTGATCGTTCATAAGTTTAGCAGACAACTACAAAAAGTTAGAACGCATAAGGTTTCTATTAAAGGCTCAGTCTTTCGATGGAAGCAACGGTTTTATATTAACTTAGACGGTTGTTTGATAGCGTTTTATTCCCGGGCACCCATCGCAACTTGAAATACAAATTCACTGACCGAGTTACCGCCATGCCTAATTAATGCGGAATTGTCATCTTCGTTATAACTACTTCGTTTCAGGGATTCAAAGACAGCGAATACCGTCAACGCAGAATGATGTTTGCTGATATCGCACTTAACTACAGACAGTAGGTTTCTGAACCGAAATTGTGAAATCTTCCAGAATATAAACATTTCTCTTTTAAAATTACCAATATATAGAATACTCACAGAAATGATTGATCCTTCTGTAAAAGCTAGCAAATTCAAATAATGATATGTCATAAACACGTTCCATTCAAACTTGTCAATTGAAAACAATAACTTTTCAGCGGCCAGGAAATACCTCGAATTCAATACACAAAATCCGAGACTGACACCTGGGGTGTTATTTACAGAAAACTCAGAGAATTACATAGAAAGTAAGTTAATGAGATATGTTTATAGTACTGAAGACAATATTATACCAATTGGTTTAAATGATATCCCGGTAAACTGTGAAACATTCGTTTTTTCTGGAAATTATCACTTCGTCATTAAATATATTTGATGTGTATAACGTTGTTTCAGACACGCCTGTCAGGAGTTCCTAGATAACTTCGATTTGTTGGAAAGACACTGTGGATATTCGGAGAACAGCATTCCGCAGTTGGAAGATATCAGCAAATTCTTAAAAGGTAGAAACGAACTGCCAAACAAAGTAATTTTAAAAAGTTCATTAACCCTGTTCCCTACAAATCATATAGTTCATGTAGAAAGGAAAACTCTTGAGATTGAATTATCTAGCCCACAGTTAAACAATTCAAGAATTAGTCTAGTTGAAAAAATAAATGCTTCAAATTGCTTCTGGACAATGGTCACGCAGCTGAATTAATTGATTACTCTGCGGAACCATCCACATTTTATTACTGAACGTTACGAAACATATAGTCTATAAAAAACAAAAGACCGCAGAGCGCTGTAGTATACGTAGGCTTCCGCAATTACGTGTTTGTCTTTTTCTGGACATGATACCAAATAAAACTAGTACAATAATATTTTTCTGACAACAAACAAAAAATTGCGCTTCCAACCAATTCCAAACAAATAAAATAATGGTTTTCCAATTTTGAATCAGTACGAGCGATTTTACAAACCTTGCACAACACCGCGCACTGCAGTCTTCTTTTTGTTTTGGACTATATCTAGGCTTCACTTTCTGCGTTTCAGCTAAAACCGGATTCCGCGTCCGTCCTGTGGCTGGTTATCTATCGGCTCGTGATTTCCTAGCTGCTCTTGCATTCAGAGTGTTCTTCTGTACTCAATATGTCAGACACCATGCGGATCCATTCTATACTCCAGAACCGTAAGTATTAAAAATTATACTTTTTAATTATCTACAATAATATTTCTGAACAGAGCTTGTTTGTCAAGTCATTTGAAACAAGATATTTAAGATTACATTTGAAACAAGATATTTAAAATAAGTTTAGTTATTGATTTATATGAACACGGGCAAAGTGAATGTTTCAACTTTGTGAGTAAAAGATTTGCTGGCATCACAGTAGTCGTTCTCTGTTCTGTAATGGATATTATAATACAACTACAGGGACACAGTACACGAACTAATGGGTCACATGGCGCTCTTTGCGGATCCTGATTTTGCTCAATTCTCACAGGAGATTGGACTCGCTTCACTCGGAGCAAGCGAAGATGATCTGAAAAAGTTGGCTACTGTAAGTTGGACTTAATTTCGGGGCTTACACCTGCATATCGCCAATCCCCGTTTATATATATTCAAAAGTAACTTGGAAATATTATTAGAAATGTTTCAGCTTTACTTCTTCTCTATCGAGTTTGGTCTTTCCTCCCAAGGCGAAGCTGTTCCAGATGGACAGGGGAATAAAGAAAACAATGGAACAGTAGCCAAGAACAGATTCAAGGTTTACGGAGCCGGACTGCTCAGTAGCGCTGGAGAACTTCAGGTGATAAAAAATAGTCTATTGAGTTAACCTGCGGCTGAGTAATACTAATTTGAGCTGCTGCAAAGTCGTTAAAGGAAATGCGAAACATTTACTTATCCAGCAAAGGACAAGACTTAAAACAATTCCCTATGGACAAAAATGCTTTTCATGGTTTTCACATCTTTTTCTGCAGTATATAAAGTAAGTAACAAGCTGCCTTCATGAGAGTAAACTAAACAAACCAAATGTGCCTTGACAATCTCACTAAACAAACATTTTCAGCATGCAGTTGAAGGTAAATCTAAAATTCTGCGTTTCGACCCTGATCGTGTAGTCGAACAGGAATGTCTAATTACCACCTTCCAGGAAGCCTACTTTTATACAAGAAACTTTGAGGAAGCACAGCAGAAACTAAGGTAATGGAGTTGAATTCGTAACTAATTCTAAGCTGGTTAAAAGTAGATTTATCTTCAAACTCGTGAAGCCAAACAATACTGAAAAAGTAAAACTCCAGTCTGAAGAAAACCCAATTAATAATTTGTTTGATTATTTATTCATATTTTACGAAACACGATATCACAGATATTTGGAAGATGAAGTGAGACGAAGGGACCATAGGGAATTGGAATATCAGAATAACAATTGTTGAAATTTCCGACCAGCCACCACAGTCCCCGCTAAATATTATAGAAGACTTCAGACTGATACTGTTATTGCAGAATGTTCACGAGCAGCATGAAACGTCCCTTCATAGTTCGTTACAATCCATACACAGAAAGTGTTGAGGTACGATATCGTACTGTGTTTCTTCGTACTATTATTAGATAAAAAGTTGATAAAGCCTGATCATTATCAGCAAATCAAGGCGATACCCCGTATACAATATTGCAACATTTATAGAGGAGCATCACGTTGGAAATATTGTGTAATCAAAACTTCCAGATCAAGAACTTAGTAAATGAAAAAGGCCAACAGCCAATCAGGGCTGGGAAGAGGACGGCCGGGCCGGCCCGTTTCTCAAATTTTCGGCCCGGGCCGATTTTCCAGAAAGTCGGCCCCGGCCCAGCCGGCTCGTGAAATTCCCAGCCCTTCACCCAAATAACCGAAATTTGACTAATAACTTAATAAATTCATTATATATTGTTGATTGTAATATTTTAGGTTCTTAACAACAAGCGTTCTCTCATGCTAGCTGTTAACTCTCTTAGAAGTGATATTAACCTATTGGCATCGTCTCTGCATTATATTCTTTGAGACTAAACCTTGCTTAAGTAATCTTAACAGTTTGGAAATCTTTAGCCTTCAAATAATTTTGAGTTTTCAAAACAAACTATTTATATACACATATATAACCACATTTGTTAGATTTAGTCCACTTGCTTGAGCAATTTATCTGAGTCTAAGTTTACCATTCCACTAATTTATTATATTTATTATCAGTTGTTGCATACTTGATATCCATAATACCCGTCATATTTATTTATTGTTAAATCTTGTAGTCGTGTTGTGCAATACCGTAGTTTTCTTTATACTCTGAGATTAGCTTGTTGTATTTAGAAATCGCAATAAACTTCCGTCTTATTACCTCATTGGGATATATAATACACTAATAAGATCTATACAAATATAGTCGACGGATGTATTGCTTGCAAGGGTATACGGTCAGTTTTGCAATGGAGCGCGAATACTAAGGGGTAATATACTGAAACCCAAAATGATTAGCGCTCCAGCTCAACATTTATAGTCCTTTACCTGCAAGCAAGTAGTCCGTCGACTATAGTAAGATTATTGAGTATTAATCGGCAATCATGAATATGAGAATGAAAATACCTAACACTCAGCGACTTAAGAATTCAAATAACTTCAGTATTAGCAACATTTATGGTGTTCCAATGTTTGATACATAAAACGTCTTGATGTTTGCAAATACGTGATAAATCACAATTTAGGCGAATAGACGCATATGTATCAACAATAAGCAAGGAAACCAACTTCTAGATTTGGTAATTCAGATGATATAAACTAGCCAAGGTCTATTTGAATATGAATTTATTAACGATTTTTTTCACCACTTCTTCCATGTAAAGATATCCTTGAAAATACTGCCGATATTCAACAGCCAATAGTCTTACAAAGTATGTTTTATTCACTAGATTTTGAAACAACAATATCGATGAACTGGGAGCGTTTATTTCATTAAATGATAATAAATAATATTTCACAAATTATGTACAATACGTAGTGGACGAAAATTGGAAAGTGTATATGCTAGGTAGCAAATGTTTCAAAAGAGTTTAACTTAAAGAAACACTATCTTTAACAGTCTTGTTTGAAAATTATGTTTTACAAATTAGTAAAACTTTCAACAAGAAACTTTAGTGCATTACGGAATGAGAGTAGTCTACAGGTTTTCTGTTTGGTAGAATTGAGAAGATAATGTCGTTGAGTGATAGGCGAGGGGTAGATTCAAGCATTCTGAAAACGGTTACAATTAGTTTCGCAATCAAAAAATGTTTTGTCACCGAGTTTACGTTTGGTAGACACTGAAAACCTCATGTATAATTGGTGATTCTAAAGAGAATCTCACTATTTCAAGTAAAAAGCAAAAAGTAGAATCTAGTTTGCTGGACAGAATGCTATTATTATAATTAAGTGCTAAAAAAGAGTGCTAGTGCTAAAAAAGAATCTCATTGAAAATTACCTTAAAAGTATTCGAAAACCGAAAATATACGCAAAATTTCCTTAAAATACGCAAGTAACACTCCATTATTCATCTCGAATCACACGATATCAACGTCCCTTTTGTGAAAGAGTGAAACGTTTATAAAACTTACGCGTCTGCTGATTCTGCTTGTTCACTGGTGATTTCAGTGATTCCCATAGTCTCCAGAAGAGATCTGACACAGGAAAGCGAGGTTGGATCAGTCGATGGAGTGACGATCACCTGAAATACTTAATATATTCACGTTCAATTTATTCCACTTTTATTCTGTATAATTGTTAATAGTTTTATCATTCAAGGCTGTGCTTGAAAAACTGAACCCTGTGAATCAATGCAAGGAAATACGCTTTTAATCTCGATACATACATGTTTATTATTATGAAATAATTGCTTAATAAGATTCCAAAATGCCCTATAACCAATAAACTATCATTTATGATTACAACTCTGCATAGCTCAATGACTCTAGTCCACTTGAATATTGGCACTTTGCCAACTTTGTTCTCAATTGAGACATTTACAATCTCTTTGTTCGTTTGCCATATGTTTCGTCATTGAAGTGCGCCGATGTTTACGATTACAATCTAGCTGTCCTCTCTGTTTTGCACATTTTCACATTACTCTACCACCCTTAAAGTAGCCTCACAAAGTCAACAACCAGAATAACAAACTCGTGAAATCTAGACCCAACTGCGCATCCTCACAACAATAATATTATCATTGTACTATTCTATTCACAAATTGATTGGTGAGTTAAATTCATGTTCAATGCATAGAAATCTTTCCTTTTCGCAATTATATATTATCATTAATTTATAAATAAAAAACTATTAAATATAATTTCTATATCCCTTTTTCCCTTCTCTAAGTGTTTGTATTCTTCTAAAACATTCACTTTAAGCCTAGCAATTAAGAATCTTCTAAAGTTAAAAGAATAAAGTTATAAAACTGCAAGAATGAGATTATAGGCTATAATCTCATCTTGCGGTTTTATAGCTTGTACTGCCAAATGATACATATTTTGAACAAATACATTAGGTTTTTATTTTCTGAACCAAATGGAGAACAACTACTAATTTCAACTTATTCCAAAAATATTTTGTCATCAATATAATATTTAGTCTGATTATGTGGGAAAGTAAATGTTTCTAAGGAAAGTATCTCTGATTCCATGTCACACAATCAATAATTCAGCCATTAATCTTCAAAAAAATATTTAAACCAATCTTCCAAACTTTTCTCATGATTATTGCTCTTGGCATGGAACTAATTCGTAGGTTATTCGCTCCACATATTTTCTTTCTCAAGCTCAATTCGGCCTTTGCTTTAAAATAGTGTTAATAACCCTATTTGCCTCAAAAAGTGTCATTTTTGCTTAAATACCGTTGCTTTTAGCAAACTTGTCACTTTAAGCGTGTCAAGACCGTACTTGGCACATTGCCGTTGGCACCGACCTAGTTGCCAACTTCAAATGCACCAATAAAAAAGGTGCTCCGCCCCCAGCGTATACGCGCCAGAATTTCGTATATAAACCGGTTGTAAAAGAAATATCGGTCATTCCAATCAGTTTGCCGGTGACCGGTACTGCTGCTCTCTACTACTATAGTCTTCATTTCCCGAAAACCCCCTGACATTCCCCTACCCCGTGGTATCCCAATTCGCTGCTAACGATCGATCCTGAATCCAACTTTCAGTCATACACTTAGAGGCTATGACTAGAGTTCGATTCAGCACCGATACGAAGCAAAGGATTGGGACCTACATTTGAAACATTCCATCTTTTGAATTCCCCCTTCAGCCTATTTTGAGTTTCTTGCCCTAGGTGGTAGGTGATTGTGAATATCCCTTTAGGACGATATCACAGTCAGTCTGCTATCCAGGGCCTGAATCACAAAATAAAACCTTAGTCAACATTGCCCCACCGCTAATCTATATTCAAATCCACTACAGTCTTCTGCTTCTCAAAGTAAAATAAGGTTCAACATTCTTTGTCTAGAACACCTTATCTCACCAATTTGCTCTAAAAAGCTGTTCCCTAGCTAATTTAACCATAATACCTGTATTAAGTTGATTTTGTTCAGTACCCCAAAGCATTAGTATCACTGCCCCTTTACTACGTGCAGTCAAAAAAGAAGTAAACCGTACGATTCCCCGTACAAACGCGCTCCCTTTTTCTCTGGATACCGATCTTAGTCCCATGCAGAGCCACTGTGACTAGAGAAGTATTCAGCGTGAAATTGAGCAATTATCTAGTAACTTGTCATTGATTTTGGTTCACAATTTGTGAAAAAATTTTGAGAAATCTTATTTTGACATAAATACCCGTAGTAATTAAACTTCATTTTCATAATAATCCAACATCTATTAGCTAAAGGTGCGCAACATTTGCTTATTGACAGCAGAAGCTGGGATATTGCAAATTCCCTTAACTGCGAGAAACAACATTATTGATTAGAGCAAAATGAACCTTTATCGTTTATTTTAGTTCTTACAATGTAAATGTTTCCCTCTTGTTTGTCTATCGAATTCGGTTTCAATCATTAATTTCTTACAAGCTAGCCAAAAGTTTACCATTAAAAAATTTCAATTCTTGACTTTCTTTGTCTTATGAGCCAAAGAAGCCTCCCTGGGGTTGAGTAAATATTTCAACTGTTCTCATTCTCCTTTCTTTATGCTAATTTGCAAGAAGTCCGTAGTTTCTACACAAGGTGGCTATCCGTCCGGCCCGGCCCGGCCGGGATTTCAAAATTTCATGCCGGGTGGTATCCAGCTTATTGTAGACCCTGAAGTGGTTATTCGGCCGGGCCGGTAACCAACACTGTTTCTACAGTTCATCTTTTCTCATATTTTCATAGTTTTTCGCTGATCTGTACAGTGATTTGTTAGACTATACTAATATCTTCATAACCGGTTCTTTCATGACTATCAATGGCATATTTCAATCATGATGTATTTTAAGCTTTTTCTTACCTGTGCCATTTTAGTCATCTCAATAGGCTGGTACATTCTTACAGCAACATGATTGTTGGTTGGTAGATTCGAGGTAAGATTGGCTACTGGGAGTGAACCAAGGGGGCTGATATCCAGAGTATTATCTGAAATGTTCATTAT